>BGPR01016998.1:0-33444 GCA_013235015.1 Araneus ventricosus
ACAAAACACTCTGCTTAGATACATTGATTTTAATTTTAGAAAATGCTTTGATGATAATACATGCAGGGATGGGAAGCCTAGCTCCTATGTGAGATGAAGTCAGATGAAACCCAGTTGTGCTATTTTAAATATTTAATCTGGACAATACAAACATTTAGGACGGCACAAACATTAAAGAGAATAAAGTGAAAAACATATTATTATTTGCAATAAACACTTGCTTAGGATACATTGATTTTAATTAGAAAATGCTTGATGATAATATATGTAGGATGGAAGCCTAGCTCCCTATGTGAGATGAAGCTGATGAAACCCAGTTGTGCTATTTAAATACTTAATCTGGACATAAACATTTAGGACGGCACAAAACATTAAAGAGAATAAAGTGAAAACATATTATTATTTGGCAATAAACACTTCTGCTTAGGATACATGATTTAATTAGAAAATGTCGATGATAATATTGATGTAGGATGGAAAGCCTAGCCCCAGTGAGATGGAAGTCAGTTTGAAAACCCAGCTGTGCTATTTTAAACATTAATCTGACAATAAGCAAACATTTAGGACGGCACACAAACATTAAAGAGAATAAAAGTGAAAAACATAATAATATTTGGGTACAAACACTTCGTTTATGATACATTGATTTTAATACTTAGAAAATGCTTTGATGATAATACATGTAGGATGGAAGCCCAGCTCCCATGTGAGATGAAGTCACGAAAACCCAGTTGTGCTATTTAAATATTTAATCTGGACAATACAAACATTTAGACGGCACAACATTAAAGAGAATAAAGGAAAACATATTATTATTTGGTAATAAACACTTGCTTTAGGGATACATTGATTTTAATTAGAAAATGCTTTGATGATACTACATGGTGATGGAAGTTCAGTCTCATGTGAGATGAAGTCAGATGAAACCCAAAGCAAAGCTATTTTAAACATTTAATCTGAATAACATAAACATTTAGGACGGCACAACATTAAAGAGAACAAAGTGAAAACATATTATTATTTGCAATAAACACTTCTGTTTAGGATACATTGATTTTAATTAGAAAATGCTTTGATGCCAATATACATGTAGGGATAAGCTCAGCTCCTATGTGAGATGAAGTCAGATGAAAACCCAGTTGTGCTATTTTAAACATTTAATTCTGGACAACAAACATTTAGGACGGCACAAAACATTAAAGAGAATAAAGTGAAAACATATTATTATTTGGTAATAAACACTTCGTTTAGGATATTTGATTTTAATTAGAAATGCTTTACGATAATATATGTAGGATGGAAGCCTAAATTCTATGTGAGATGAAGTCAGATGAAAACCAGTTGTGCTTATTTTAAACATTTAATCTGGACAATACAAACATTTAGGACGGCACAAAATATTAAAAGAGAATAAAGTGAAAACATATTATTATTTGGTAATAAACACGTTTAGGGATACATTGATTTTAATTAGAAAATGCTTTGATGAGATAATACAGTGCAGGGATGGAAGTCTGCTCCCATGAGATGAAGTCGATGAAAAACCCAGTTGTGCTATTTTTAAACATTTAATCTGACAATACAAAACATTTAGGACGGCACAAACATTAAAGAGAATAAAGAAAACATAATATTATTTGGTACAAACACTTGCTTGTAGATACATTGATTTTAATTAGAAAAATGCTTTGATGATAATATTACGTAGATGCAGTTTCAGTCTCCATGTGAGACAGTTAGATGAAACCCAGTTGTGCTATTTTTTAAACATTTAATCTGGACAATACAAACATTTAGGACGGCACAAACATTAAAGAGAATAAAGTGAAAAAATATATTATTATTTGCAATAAACACTTCGTTTAGGATACATTGATTTTACCTAGAAAATGCTTTGATGATAATATGTAGGATGGAAGTCTAGCTCTATGTGAGATGAAGTCGATGAAAACCAGTTGTGCTATTTTAAACATTTAATCTGGACAATACAAACATTTCTGGACGGCACAAAACATTAAAGAGAATAAAGTGAAAACATAATATTATTTGGGTAATAAACACTTCGTTTAGGATACTGATTTTAATTAGAAAATGCTTTGGATGATAATACATGCAGGGATGGAAGCCTAGCCCTATGTGATGAAGTCAGATGAAAACCCAGTTGTGCTATTTTTTAAAACATTTAATCTGGACAACAAACATTTAGACGGCACAAACATTGTGAGAACAAAGTGAAAACATATTATTATTTGGTAATAAACACTTCTGCTTTAGGATACATTGATTTTAATTAGAAAATGCTTGATGATAATATGTAGGGATGGAAGCTCTGGCTCCCATGTGAGATGAAGTCAGATGAGTTCCAGTTGTGCTATTTTAAACATTTAATCTGGACAATACAAACATTTAGACGGCTTCACAAACATTAAAGAGAATAAAATGAAACATATTATTATTTGGTAATTGAAAGCACTTGCATTTTAGGATACATTGATTTTAATTAGAAAATTGATGATAATATGTAGGGATGGAAACCTGAAGCTCCCATGTGGAGATGAAGTCAGATGAAAACCCACGTTGATTGCTATTTTTAAACATTTCAATCTGGACAATCAAAAACATTTAGGACGAGCACAAACATTAAAGAGAATAAGAAAACATATTATTATTTGAGGATAATAAACACTTGGCTTGGGGTCACATTGATTTTAATTAGAAAATGCTTTGTGATGATAATACATGGTGATAAGGAAGCCTAGCTCCCCATGTGCAGATGTAAGTCAGATGAAAACCCAGTTGTGCTATTTTTAAACATTTAACACTGGACAATACACAAACATGGGACGCAACAAACATTAAAGAGACACAAAGTGAAAACATATTATTATTTGGGTAATAAACACTTCGTTTAGATACATTGATTTTAATTAGAAAATGCTTTGATGATAATACATGTGGAGGAAGCCAGCTTACTGGAGATGTAGTCAGATGAAAACCCAGTTAAGTGCTTAAGGCTATTTAATCTGGACAATACAAACATTTAGAGGCTAAACATTTGTAAAGAAATAAAGTGAAAACATATTATTATTTGGTAATAAACACTTCGTTTAGGATACATTGATTTTACTCTGAGAAAATGCTTTGATGTAATATGTAATGTAGGATGTGAAGCTACAGCTCCCATGTGAGATGAAGTCAGATGAAACCAGTTGTGCTATTTAAATCATTAATCTGGACAATACAAACATTTAGTGGGACAAGCACATTAAAGAGAATAAAGTGAAAAACATATTATTATTTGGTAATAAACACTCGTTTAGGATACGGATTGTTTAATTAGAAAATGCTTTGATGCATGTAGGATAGAGCCTAGCTCCCCATGTAAGAGATGAAGTCAGATGAAACCAGTTGATAAAGGCTTTTAACACATTTAATCGGACAATACTGAAACATTTAGCGGGCTCAAACATGTAAAGAGAAGTAAAGGAAAAACATATTATTATTTGGTAATAAACCTTCGTTTAGACATTGATTTTAATTTAGAAATGCTTTGATGATAATACTTAGCGTGATGGAAGCCTAGCTCCCATGTGAGATGAAGTCAGATGTGAACCCAGTTGATGCTATTTTTAAACATTTAATCTGGACAATACAAACATTTAGGACGGACTATAAAAAGAGATAAAGTGAAAAACATATTATTATTTGGTAATAATACTTCGTTTTAGATACAATATTTTAATTAGAAAAATCTTTGATGATAATACATGTAGATGGAAGCTAGCTCCATGTGAGATGAAGTCAGATGAAAACCCAGTTGTGCTATTTCTAAACATTTTAATCTGGACAATACAAAAACATTGTAGGACTAACCAATCTATTAAAGAGAATAAGAGTGAAAACATATTTGTATTCAATAAACACTTCGTTTAGGATACATGTAATGATTTTAATTGAAAATGCTTTGATGATAATACATGTAGGATGGTAAGTCATAGCTCCATGTGAGATGAAGTCAGATGAAAACCCAGTTTGTCTATTTTAAACATTTAATCTGGACAATACAAACTTATTTAGGACCACAAACATTAAAGAGAATAAAATGAAAAATCATATTATTATTTGAGCAATAAACACTTCTTTAGGATACATTGATTTTACTTAGAAAATGCTTTGATGATAAGTATATGTGTAGGATGGAAGCCTAACTCCCATGTGAGATGAGAGTCAGATAAACAGTGTGCTATTTAACAAACATTTAATTCCTGGACAATACAAACATTTGGACGCACAAAGTTAAAGGAAATAAGGTGGAGAGGAATTAGGGGTGGTGCTGCCATTTTACATCAAATCATATTATCGCAGGCAGTTCTAGCAGCATTCGTGCACACAATCATGTCATGTCGTGACGTGACGTCAGCTGGTAGTGCTTGTCAACCGATGGGTCTAAACTCACAGCTCCACATTAGGTGGGCCGAAAAACACTTTTTCGAGAAATCGCTATTCTAATAGTGTGAAAGGGTTCTCTGTCAATAAACAGTGTAAAAAATTTTTTTGATTGATAGTATCTTCTGCCCCCCACATAGCACTTGAGTTTGAAATTTGGGTAAAATTGGCAATTTTTACTGGCGTAGGAAATAACTATTTTCAATATGCTATTCTAATAGTACGGAAGAGTGCCATGGGTTCAATAAGAAAGGTAAAATATTTTTCGATAGAATAAATCTTCTGTTCCCGTATCTAAATTGAAATTTTGCAATTTTGAAAAGTGCACTTTTATGTGTTATAGAAATAAATCAAACATGACAAAATAGATGGGTACAAACACTGTTTATCGTTGTATTGTAGTACAATTGATTATATTGCCTGAAAATTATTAAATAATTGCTGAGTCATAATATGTTAATATAATATTTGTTAGGATATTGTAACCATATAATGTTATGACATGCCAATACGAAAGTTTATTGCACTTAATCAGCAGGAAGAGGCTGAAATCAGCCGAATTCAGGCATCGGAAAAGGATCAATGAACCCGCCTCTATTTTGAAACCCATAGACCAATGGATGCTTCTGTCACTAACTTGGCACACCGTTCCACTGCCTGTGTGTCATATGGGAAGTGAACGAAGTCCCATTCTGGATTTTTCTTATCACGCACAATGGATCTAAATAAGGCAGTTGATATATTACGGAGAGGATTTGTGGAAGTAATGGTAATTGAAGACCAGTAATCATTTCTACAGTCAGCTGCTTCAAAATTAAGTTATGGTGGAGAAATACACGTACTGACTTACATTGGAAGACGACTCTCTGTCTTAGTATACGTCGCAGCAAGTTGTCTAGGTACAATCTCTTTCATACTTCAATGATACATAGAAGATATTCTTCTCAGGATGAGCAAAGAACGAATCTCTACAAATTACTCCATCAGCGACGTCCTTGAGGTCTTCAAATACCTGGATCTAGAAATAGTATTCCATACGTCTTAGCTCAATATTTAAGCGAGTGTTTAGACTTTATATTAAACCAGTTTGGAGTGTAAAGCTTTCATACAACAAACTCAGCGATTTGTTTCAACTTCAAAGAAGAAGCTGAGGAACTAACATATAATCTTAGAACTCTGTTGGCTGTTGTCAGCCAGCGTGAGATAATTTACCAGGACTCGTCTAGCCAGCTCATCAGAACAATTTCCCAATCGCAAAGCTTGAGATATTTAATAAGTACATTTTGATCCTTGCTTGAAGCCAGTCTATCAGTTGTTGGTAATTCGGCGTCAATCGAAAGTTGTAACTGGCAAAGTTTTCACATGTGGACGCCTTCCCAAAATTACCAGAATATGATTTTTAGATCATTTGTCAGCACATCCAACGTTTCCAAACCAGATGCCTCAGAGTAGTGTTCATTAAAATGCATGAGACATATTACCCACTGCAGAGGTTACCAGTTTCAATTCCAAACACCGAATTTCCATCCGAAGCTAACAGATGCCGTCACAGCCAATTGCCAAAAGCTGAGAAAGATCTCTTGTGATCCCTTCAAAAATATCCGATAATAGTCGCGGAAATCTGTTTTTGCGGTGCCAATGATGGACTCAAATGAGTAATGTAGCCCAGTTCTTCAATAAGACATAAACGTTCCTCTTTTGCTTTTCTCGTGTATCTTTTTAGTATCAACTCTCCTCTATCAATGTAGAATCTTTCGACCATCAAATACAGCCCCCTTTAATGGTAATGCCTGAGCTTCACTAAGCCTGGAATTGTAAATCCTTTCAAACTTTAGCCTTCTTGCAGCTTGTTTTTCGTCAACCATCAAATCTGAGTTGTTTGCTACAGATTATGAGACCGACATCGTGAAGAACACTTGAGCTAATTGCGCTCACAGCCCGGTCCAGACGACCGTCGCTCAACCACATCAGCTGAAGAGGACGCCAAGTCGCATTTGTATTCTTCAGATAAAAACGAGTTCATTGTTTTGTACTTATGATCAGTAAAGAGATTAAATTCAGTCTCGACGTTGATGTTTGTGAAGTTTAGATTTAAATTACTTCATATATATCTGAAGAACAATCCGTTTCTTCATCTTCATAATCTACATACTCTGCGTTAGACGTTGCTTGTGTATGATTTAAACATAAATTGTGAGCCTTTCTATCAGTATTATCAGCAATATTCCGAAGTCGCTTCCTATATAAAATGACAAGCAAAAGTGCACTTTTTTCAAAAATTGCAAAATTTCAATTGCGATACGGGAACAGAAGATATTATTCTATCGAAAAAATATTTTACACCTTTCTTATTGAACCCAGTGGGCACCTCTTCAGCACTATTAGAATAGCAATATTGAAAAATAATTATATTTCCTACACCGAGTAAAAATTGCAATTTTTACCCAAATTTCCAAAATTCAAGTGCGATGCGGGGGCAGAAGATATTATCCAATCCAAAAAAAGATTTTACATCGTGTTTATTGAACCCAGAAAGAACCCTTTCCACACTATTAGAATAGCGATTTCGAAAAGTGTTTTTCGGCCCACCCTACTCCACATGGCATTCTTGACAGTATGTGAGCGGAATCCCTCATACATATATTTATCATAGGACTATGTTACTACCAGTGGGGTCGCAGGGAAGAATTTGATTCGCACGCCAAAACACCACAAAAAACGTTGTATGGGAGATCCTCTATATCTCTGTAACTACATATGTTAAAAACATAACAAATGTCTTATTTTAGAGATAAAGGGTAGCAACTGAAGTTACAAAAAAAAATTTGAAAATCAGAAAAAGAATCACACGAATAAAGTAGTCCTATGCTTTTAATATCAGCGGCTGTTTGAAAAAGACAGCATCCCGTCATTTTTTAAAAATTCTTATTTTTGTCATATAAAATTTAAAATGTTTGTGAACCCTTGGAATAGAGGGTTGCAAGCTCTCAACCCAATTTCACCAGATTCACTGTGTAAATATACTTGGTGCATATTAGATCAGTCATGGCCAAACGTCCTTCAACTGATAGGGTTTAGATGTGGGCCAAGTCGTCCTCACCATCTAACCATTTTCAAAAATAGCCTATTTGTTGCTTCAAAACAGCGTATAAATCTAATTGAACTACTGTTGTGCTGGCCTAAGTGGTGGATGGATATTTGGTGCAAGAAATAACTGTTCCATTTCTGTAAAAACGATTTTATTTTTTACTAGAAATAACATAAAAGATAAAAACAAAACACAGTATTTCTCTCTCCACATCTAACTTAAAAATCTAGCTCATCCTCTAATATAGTCAGCTATAACATGTGGCAAAACCTGATTGGGTGTGATGTCGTAGTTGGTTATGACATCATAGCAATTTGCACGCCCATACTATGACATCACCAAAACACAAGAAACAAGCTGAAAAACAACTCAATCTATTAAATTTAAACAACTGTTTACAAATTAATATTTAGACGATTTTAGGTCATGAAAAAACAACAAAATAAACTAACTCTTCATATTGATGTCATAGGTTCATAAAGATACGTGTGTGTCTTTGGAAGTCACAAGTCTTTTTAAGAATCTCAATATCATCTGTTTGTTTTGGTACTTATTAATTAAATATTTGGTTAATGAGTGCGTCTTTTTTTTCCTAGCTGACTGCAAAAACATAGCAAGAGTGTTGAGAGACTTGGCCGAAAGAGGAATCGTCTACGAACTAAATGGTGGACTTGCCAAACGTGGTTAATCAAGTGCTTAGTTAATACCTGACGGCAGTGTAAATAAAATAAAAGAATTTTTTTATTTATTATGTATGATTTTGTTTTTCTGTTTATAAGGTAGATTCCTTTAAAAAAATCTGCCTATTCCAATGCTTCTCATGATACAACTTTGTGAAAATTTCTGTGTATCTTCTCCGTTCATGGCCCATAGCACCCCTCATTTGATAGTTTTATATATACTAGCCGCCTTTGGCAACCAGATTGTTTGCCGGGAATATACAGTAGAGTCTCCCTACAGTGAATTTCTCCCTATAACGAAATTTTTAATCGGAATGTTAAATAACATTCAAAATATTTTCCGTATAACGAAGTGGTTGTCTCCCTATAACGAAGTTTTTCAGACCTTTATCTTTTCGATTTTTGTCATTTTTGAAGAAAGTTGCTAATTTCTGTGCAAACAAATCGCTCACATGTGCAACCACTCACATTGTTCATTCCAGTGATAACACATAACAATAGAATGCTATGTGAAGAGTAATGCAGTTGTGGGGACCTGGGTTTCTACAGAGGGAGCAACATTTCTACGGGTCAAGATTCCAAGAATCGGGGTGGGAACAGCAAATGGATGTGACAATACACATTTAATGTTTATCCGTACTAGTACATATTATTCTCTAAATTGGTGAATTGTCTTCACTTTTGAGCATTTTATTTATACAATAAAAATTAGTATAATTTTAACAAATTTATAATAAATATTACTTCATTTTTAATTGAAAGTCATAATTAAATGTTTTTGAACTTATCGCACATATTAAAAGGTTTGTTACATTTATTTAAATAACTGCAAAAATCTCTAATCTCCGTATAACGAAATTTTCTCTATAGCGAATTTTTCAACTGGAACCAAGCGATTTCGTTATAGGGAGATTCCACTGTAATTTCAACTGAATCTCTTGTGTATAAATTGATATTCATGGTCAACTTAACAAAGTAATTTTAAATTTTGATATACATTTAATTCATGCTATTTCAGCAGCCTTGCACCTATTCTGTTCATTGTCTGCATGAACGTCCTTAATGAAGTCGAGTAACTGTCTGTGTCACGTAGCATACAATTACCCACTGTGAGCATCAAATTCACTCTCTTATTCCTCTTGCAGAATATGCATTTGATTTTAACTTTAAAATGTTGTGGCACATTTTACGTCCAGCATCATGTTAGCTGGACAAAAGTATGCTGATTAAAGCATAACCTTAAACATTAAGATATTACCTCAGCTTTCAAAAATGGAAAAGAAACATGCAAATAAATATTTGTTTAAACAATGAAAACAGTGATTTGTTGTAAATTATGCCAATTGTATTGTTGCAAATATGTATTATTGTAAATTATGCCAAAAAATATTTTTTTAAATTTATTAAAATTAGAGGAAAAAATTGTACATCAATTTAATTCATACCAGTGAAAAGTTTTTTTTTTTTTTTTTGCTATTTCAGGTGGTGTAAAAATGATTTTTGTACTGTAATATTTACGAAAGTTAGTGAGGAAAAACGCCAAAATTTCGCTTATTGACGTGTGAGGCAAATTTGACGTGCGGTGACTTCGAAGCTTGCGTTAACGTGCTACAAACTTGTTTCAAGCTTGCACTCTTGTCATGTTAAATCTGTTGCAAGCTTGCAGAGCAAGATTGCTGCAAACTGAAATTGCTATCTGGGATACTACCCGCTGTTCCCCTATATAACACTTTTCCCAGGTTATCTTGAGAACACAATAGCTATAGTAATTTTGATTGGATTTGAACCAGCAAAGTGCGCAAAGGATGCAAGTAGCACGCAAAGAAAAACTGTGTGCACATTGAACATAATATTAGATCTGATTGATAAAACATAAGGACAGGGTTCGTACTCCTGAAAAACTCCTGAATTTTGCGTTTTTATACCAAGGGCCCTGAAAACTCCTGAAAATTGTGTTTTTTATGCTAATATTTCTTTTTGTCTCCTGAAAAATTACACTCGAAGAGCAAAATATAAAATTATGATATTATGATAAAACATAAAAATATGACGTTTCCGCTTTTCCTTATTGATAGAAAGTCGATGGAATCTGGAATTCTTATTTCTGACCTTACTTAGCACCGAAAGAGTCTATCGTGCATGTTCCGAATCACCGCAATCGGGAAACATAGGAGAATTGATATTTAGTTTTTTTTTTTTGCCAATTTTATAAAAATTTCCACACTACCACCTTCTTCCCTAAATTGATTTTTTTTCACATTATCTCCTGAATTTTTTGTACTGTACTCCTGAAAAAATCCTTAGACACTCCTGAATTTTACTATCATATATACAGTACGAACCCTGTAAGGAAGAATGCATATTGAAACATATTCTTCAATGCAAAGTGTTGAATATAAAATGCTGAGCGAAGAGCAGTCTGCTGTTGAGTAGAAAAAAAGTTGTTTAGAAAAAAAATTTTTTTGCATGATGCTATTAATAATCACATGTGCAAAAATTTAAGGTCATTAACCAAATGCTACCAGAAGGCGATAGTAAGAAAATAGCAATGGATGAATAAATAAAGAAAAGGCCCCCGTCAAAGAAAGAGAGCAATAAAAAAAAGTTGAAACTGGAAGAAAATAGCAGACTGAAGTATAAAAGAAAGCTTGAACTGTTAGCTCAAAAAATAAAAAAAAAAAATTAAAAATAACGTATAAATAAAAAATAGTTTTTACATGCCCATGTTTTTTAGTGAGATAATTTTCACCATAGTTTATATTTTAACAGAACTTTCTAAGCAATTCAATATTTTCATCCATTAATTTTCTCTTATATAATAATTTTACGTTATTTTTAATATCTCAAGCATTTTTGTATAAATTTATTCATTTTATTGTTCAATTAATCATACTTGTTTCACTTCTCGGTGTTCATATTTGGCACGATTCATTATTTATGAAGTTCAGCTTTTTTTGTGCCAAGCCTGTGTCATGTCTGATTATGAGAATGGTCGAAAACTGCACCGAGTTTGTGAATGTGTCATCCATCTCAAATGAAGCTCAAATTTTAATTTCCCCATAACTCCCTTGATATTGAAGATTATTTTCTAATAACGAACAAATTTTGCAGTGAAAGTTTTTCGATTTCTGCAACACCTTAGAACAGCAGTTCCCAACCTTTTTTGGTTCTTCGGACCACCTTCTGTGTAAATAATATTTTCAGGCCCTCTAAATAAATATACAAGTAAAACAATGCAAACACACACACACATATATGTAATAATCTCACTTAATTTACTTTAAATTCTAATATTATATATTTTAAAATCTTAGTACAATATTAATGTATTCCAAAATCACTTTTCTTAAATTACAGTTTCGTTTTATTTCCCGAACTGGAGGTATATTAAATCACGTTTTGGCATATTTATTATTAAAAGATATTTTAATCGTTTCCACGCGCCCTCATAAATCGCGAAATCAGCGACTTGTTGGCGCCATACTTTTCCCTAAAACACTTACGTAATTTACTAAAAACTTACTTCCCTTCACTTTGATCACGTGTCTATGTGTTAATCCCTTATCTGAGAAAATGCAGGGATTTTCTGTTCTCTTTTGGCTTGAAACCTAAACTAAGATGCACGTATGGTCCGCCACTCTCCTAAAATTGACTTAAATATTTTGATAATAAATAAAAATGAGTGAATAACTCGGCTTGTTCCTTATTTAGCGACTACAACAACGAAATCATTATATATATATATATTAGTAATTAATAAAGCTTACTGTAAAAAGATTAAAAATATATTATTTTATAAAGCAGTAAACCGAGTGAAGACTCTTGAAGTTCCCCTGACTTCGACTCTTGACTAGCTTTTTGCAGCCCACTAATTTGCTATCCGAGGCCCAGAAGTGGGCCGCGGCCCATGGGTAAGGAGCCGCTGCCTTAGAAGATAAGAGCTGAAGAGTAATTTTCAACCCCAAACTTCGATTCCTTTTTAATTTTGCATATGATAACATTTTTAGAAAACTCTCATCAGTTGCCAAGGTTGTCGATTTTTTTTAATTTAAAAAAAAATCGATTTATTTGATTTAAATAGTATTTTTTTATTTAAACCAAGATTTTTTTTATTTTAATGATTTTTTTAAAACTATATATATATATAGTTTTGCTTTCGATTTTTTAAAATCATCTTCAATGTATTTGCCTTTTATTCCAGAAATTTTTCCATTTTTAATTGTCTTGTGCTTTTTGAAGGGATGGCGACATATTTTAACGGGTTTCGTATGTCGTTAGCAGAAAAAAGCTCATATTAATATCATAAGCGAGCTTCCCTTCCCCACGGGCGGCTGGCTATGATATTTTTCAATTTATTATAATTTTTGTCTATTTTTGCCATTGTGTCTTGGTTGTTTTTTAATTTTTGTCTTTCATTTCTTGTTTGTTTTGATATATATATATTCAGTATTTGTATATTAGGCAATGAGCCCTACAGTCATAGAATTATATAACAACATACCATTGATTATGCTGTTCTTTCTTTTTTGAAAAAAACATAAATTAAAAAATTTTAATTCAAACATGTAATAACTATTTAAAAAATATTTGTGCGCGCACGCACTCACACACAAACATTGATTTTTATAAGTATAAATCATAGTTTAAATTCCACTATGTATATGTTTGTATTTCTTTTGGAACATTTATATGAATTACTTAATTATCTTACATTTGAAAATTATTGCAATATAAAAACTTTGTTGTCCCCAACACTATTTGGTTTTCTCCAATATTAAAATGAAACTCACTGCATTTTACTATATTCTTTCTCTTTGAATATGATCCTTTCACAATATTTATTTTATTTTATAGAAAAGGAGCATCTCATACTTTGCATTTTATTGTGTTGCTCATTAGAGATTTATTCAAAATCTTATTTGCTTGTGTTCTCAAAAATGAAGATATGGAAGTACTCTAGTTGCATCAATTCAATGAAATATTTTTTTATGGTCTATATTGTGACAAAATTGTCTTGTGGGTGTACGTGAATGCAATCCAATAAGCAGGATTAAAAAAAATAAAGCTCTTTATTTTACAAATATTCTAAGATAAGAAACGTAGCACAAGTATTAACACAGCACTAGTAAAAATTCACAACAGAGACTACCAATAAATCTCAACACAGCGCTCAAAGGCTTCTTGTTAGCTCACCAGCTTGCTTGCAGGTCAAATTCCAACTAACTCTTCTTGGCTTGAGAGCTTGCCTTTATACTTTTCAGCAGGAAGTGACTTCATTACGTAGGAAGTGACATAATCTCTAGAAAGTTCATGAAACCAGTAGAAATAGGTTGAAAGTTCGAGGTCCTTCTAGAAAATTCGTTTTGTCGCCAAGATTAGCATCTCAGGAAACGACTTTATAGCTTTATAACAATATATTCTTTCTTTAAATATACATTTAAAAACATTTTTAAATCACTATTTAAAGATACACGAACAATTTTATTTCATTAAAGCTGATTAACTTGATATTTAAAGTAAAGTGATTTAAATCAGTAATTTAAAAAAAAAAATCAGTTGATTTAAATCACAATTTAAATAAGTGATTTTGATCAACTGATTTAAATCGTCGCAACCCTGTCAGTTGCATTCTCTCTCCTAAACCAACTCTTTTGAAGGAGGCATTAACCCTTTACTTACCATTGTCCCCTTTTTTGGAATGCTTGTTTTTTTATTTATTTCTACCTAAATTGTTGCACGTAAATGTTGCTTTGGCTGCTATAATAGTTACAAACTCAAATGAAATAATTTTTATATTTAAAAATAAAATTAATTCTAATTAAAGCTTAATCAATCGATTCTAATTAAAAATTCAAAACAGTGTTATTTTTTATACTTAATTCGTGTTATCATATATTATTGCTTTTTTGAGAAAAGGGGCCGTCCACAAATGATGTCACGCTTGGAGGGGGGGTGAGGGGGTTCGTAAAATTGTGACAGTTTGTGACAAAGGGTGGGGAGAGGGTAACAAAAACTGTGACATCACACATTTTGGTTTAAAAAAATCAGCAGATTAAATTTTGAAGCTATTTTGAAATTACCAGAATTTGAGGTTATTTTTTTAATCGGGGCTAAAACAACTTTCATGTGATTTTTTTTCACTTATATTCCTTTCTTTTCGAAAAAGGCATTTAGGGTAGGTTCTGAGAATATGGTAGCCCCTCCCCCCCGTCACACCCTTAAAAAGTCCAACATAAGATATGTCGCCCCACCTGGATAAGTGGTAGAACTGGTAGTGGCACAAACAGGTTGATCTTATTGAGGCGCATTTTTTAATTCAATCTGTTTAAGTGTATTTTGTGTTCATAAAGTAAAGATAAGATTTAAAGCAAAATATATCAAATTCCATTCCAAATTCCAAAATACTGTTTTCAATTGCTCTTTTATATTAATATTTTATTACTATTGTATATTAATTAGTTTTTTTGCTTTTAACCTTAATCTTATTTCATACAAAATAAGTACACATATAATCATTGTTATGCTCACAAATGTCATGAAAACACATAGTTAAAGTTTAAAAATAAAATTTGAAATATAATCTATAACGTAGTGCTTTGTTTCTGAATTGCAAGTATATGTTTATGTAATATAGCGTGACATGTGACAAGGGGGGAGGGGGTATGGTGAAGTGTGACACTTTGTGACAAAGGGTAAAAATATTGAAAAAAAGGGTGACATCATTTATGGACAGCCCCAAAGCAAAATAATAAGAGTTTTGGCATTTAATGGGTTAAGACAGAGTCTACGACCGACACATCCCATTAAAATGAAAACACAAGAAGTAATTTCGGAAGACTTAAGCTGGATATTCATGGGAAGAGGCTGTTCCACTCCATTTAGAGGGCTCCTCACCGGACCATGCCACTTTTTAGCCCATCAATTTAGGTGGGTCATTCACGGGTCGGATCACGCCAACCGCAATGCCATAACCTATGGGTACCCCGATGCCCTAGGATACTGCGCCTCCCCCAGATTGACTCCCATCCTCATTCTCCCTCCCCCACGGGTGGTTTTCGATTTTTACTTTCTCGTATCCGAAGTATACAAAGAGAAAGCATTGCAATCGTCAAAAAATTCGAACTCGAGATTTTGACGAACCTCTACGTTTTAGACCTCCCTGAGTCCAAAAAACACAATTTTGGAATTATGTCTGCCTGTCTGTGAACACGATAACTCGAAAACTATTAGAGCTACGGGGATGGAATTTGGTATGTGGTCTTTACACATAATTTGTAGGTTTCTGTCAAATTTTGTACAAAATTCCTCAACGGGAAGTCTGTCTGTCTGTATGTCCGAAGTCATGCGAACACTATAACTCAAACACTTGAATAGCTAGATGGATAAAATTTGGTACGCAGTTTTATCGTCATGAATGCAGATCCGTATAAAATTTTGGGCCAAATCCGTCGAAGGGTTGACTGTCTGTCGGTCTGTATAATTTACTTTTGAAACGCGCATGCGTACTGGAAGCAATCTTCTGTGCACGCGAAAGGAACGGAACGGAACGAAATTTCATTACGGAGTAGCGAATTGCGTCAGTTTGTCCTTGAGCCGGTAAGAGCGGAAAATCGGTACGAACCTCTTTGAATTTGATTCTTTACCTAGATATTTTTCAATCACTATAATGAAACACCTTCTGATAGTCATTGGATTCTGGGTAACAGTAGGTTCGAATATTTTTAGCCACGCGGGGGAAGGGGAAGCGACACCTTTTTGGGGAAGTATACGAGAAAGTTGAGGGGAGAACACTCCCGCTGGTTGGAGAGAGCATCCTCCCCTCCGGCAGTATCGAATTTTACTTTGATGGTCCAATACGCCAAATGGACAAAGCAACAGCGTTTTATTTCCAAACTTTCCCCTGGACTACACCAATTTTTATCGGATTTTTGCATTGACGAACAGGAGTGGCGTTAGAATCCGCCCGGCGGGGGGCGGGGCCTGCTGCACAATGGGAGGGGCGTAATGATGACTCTCAAAGTTTCGCCAGACCCTTATTTATCTACTACTAGCAGTACGCGCACGGCGTTGCCCATGGAATCAGGACTTCAACAAAATGAAACCAGCGGGAGTGGTCTCCCCTAAACTTTCTCGTATACTTCCCCAAAAAGGTGCTGTTTCCCCTCCCTCCGCATGGATAAAAAAATTCGAACCTATTGTAACCCAGAATCCAATGACTATCAGAAAATATTTAGGTAAAAAAAATCAAATTTAAAGAGATGCGTTCCGATTAGATGCGTACCGATTTCTACTCTTTCTTGGCTCAAGGACAATCCTTCCGCGTGCACAGATTGCTACCAAGTACGCATGCGCATGGAGAATCGGATGAAAAAAAAGCGCCAAGCAGGAGTCAATAAATATCGTGCACAGAAGATTGCGTTCAATACGCATGCGTGTGGAGATAGCGGACTCGTTGGAGATGCGCTTATACAGATCGACAGACAATCAACCCGTTGACGGATGTGGCCCAAAATTTGATACGGACCTACATTCATGACGATAAAACTGTGTACCAAATTTTATCCATCCAGCTATTCAAGTTCTTGAGTTGTAGTGTTCGCATGACATCGGACATACAGACAGACAGACTTCCCGTTGACGGATTTTGTCCAAAATTTGATAGAAATCTACAAATTATGTTTGAAGACCACATACCAAATTTCATCCCCTTAGCTCTAATAGTTTTCGAGTTATCGTGTTCACAGACAGACAGACATAATTCCAAAATTGTGTTTTTCGGACTCAGGGAGGTCTAAAACGTGGAGATCCGTCAAAATCTCGAGTTCGAATTTTTTGACGATTACAATACTTTCTCTTTGTATGCTTCGTATACGAGAAAGTAAAAAATGCCCACAATGACATGAAAAAGTTTTGAAAACGAAACAAAATCAATCAAAAGATACACAATATTGATTTTCCCGCTTATTATTTTAAACAGTACAGAGTACGTTAATTCAAAACAATATTAAAAAATTGCAACGTGAAAACCATTATTATACGGCAAGCAAAGTATGCGAGACGAATAAATACGTTAAGATACTGCCGAAAATAATAATCGAAGTCATCCAATTGAGGGTTATGACGTCAGCCGCGCTCTGCATCGTCAGCCAATGAAATTGCCAGCAAGGTTCCTAAAAAGTGCCGCGGAGGAAGATAACTTTCAACTGACTCGGAAAAAAATAATAAAAAAAAACATAAGCAGCTACTTTAACCGTTCTTGTTTTATATCCGAGAAAACCGTTCCAGTTATAAGCTGAAAAAAATTGAAAATAATAGTATTATTAGAACGTCGGATGCAGCAAATTTGAAAACAAAAAATAAAATCTCGATGACAAAACTGACTATATTTAAAAATTCACAAAATTCAGTAAATTACATTTGAAGCTCAAAACAAACTTCATTCGAAGGAAAATTGTTTGTTCTATCCGATGGTGCATTGATTGTTTTTCAGCGATCATTAGAAAAGATACTACAGCCCTAAACGTGCCAAAAATGACTCGAAACAACACAAAACATTAAATAAAAAAATTTCTAGATTGAATTTTAAAATTCCGGCTTTGTGAGGTGCATTGAGTCACCTGTGTGCCAAATTTCAAGGTTGTAAGTGCGATAGATTCGTCTGGACATTGCACGCAAGCACACAAACATTGCCTTTTATAAGTATAGAGTTGAATAGAATAACCTGTTGAGTAAACGGGGTACAAAAAGTAACCCGACGGGGGACACAGCATCCCTGATAGGGGTTCTGTGGCCTCCCGGACACCCCACTGACACCATCCCTGTTAGCGAAGAATTTTGGAGCGAGGTGCGCCAAAGGGAGTGGAACGACGTCCTCGTGAATATCCCGGTTTAGGTAGCTACATGCAAAACATGCTAGTGGCTATCGTTGGATGTAGTCTGTATGACCAAGAAAAATCATTTGCAATATAACGTTCCCAAGCAAAGCTTTAAGCTCCTTTCTGTATTCAAAATTTTTTCTTGTCGTTCACAAGTAAGTTATAGCTATTCACTAGCAGTACGCGCACGGCGTTGCCCGTGGAATCAGGACTACAACAAAATGAAAAAAAAAAAAAAACCCGCCCACAATGACATGAAAAAGTTTTCAAAACAAAATCAGAACAAAAGATACACATTATTGATTTCCCTGCTTATTTTTATATTCAAAAATTGGAACGTGAAAATCATTATACTGCAAGCAAAGTATGCGAGATGAATAAATACGTTAAGGTACTGCCGAAAATAATAATCAGTCATTCAATTCAAGGTTATAACGTCACCTCCTCTTCATCCAATCGAATAGCCAGCTGCGTTCCGGAGAAGTGTCGCAGGAGAAAACTCGCTCGATAAAAATAACTTTCATCTGCCCAGGAAAAAATTAATTTAAAAAAATGGGATAAGATATTGTAACCGTTCTTGTTTTAAATCCGACAGAACCGTTCTAGTTATAAGCTAAAAAAAATTGAAAATAATAGTGTTATTAGAAAGTCGGATGCAACGAATTTAAAAACAAAAGTAACACTGCGATGGAGAAACTGGCTATTTTTTAAAAATTTATCAAAATTCAGTAAATTATGTTAGAAATTCAAAACTAACTTCATTAGAACGGAAATCGCGTGCTCTTTCCGATGGTGTATCTATTTTTCTCGTACAATTATTCGAAACCATTCTATTGAGAAATTAGTGCAAAAAATCACCAAAACAACACGAAACATTAAATAAAAAATTTTCTAGATTAAATTTTAAAATTTCGGCTTCGAGGTGCATTGAGTCACTATTACGACTACCTGTGTGCCAAATTTCATGGCTGTAAGTGCGATAGATTCGTCTGGACATTGCACGCAAACACACACATACAAACATTGCTTTTTATAAATATAGATAGATAACGATAAATAATTGAATAAAATTGTATTCTCAAAAGGGTATTTATCAAAATTGTCGTTTCTGCAAGTGAGAAATGTGCTTCAGACTCTACGTCTTCCTTCTCCATGGTATTTGCTACAAAAATAACAATAAATCATTGTTTCGTCGAGCAATTTGCATCCAGGCAACGCTATCATTAATTTGTTTTAAAAAGTGCAGAATACTCTTAAGTGACGATGAAGTTTTTCATAAACAATGAAACTTCTCCCAGGAGAATGCTTAGACAAATGAAGCTGTTTCCAAGGGGGAAAAATTAAAAACAAAAAGCGGGAAATGTCATTTTTATTTACACACAAAAAGGGATATTTTTTTCTGTTTACAGAGAAAGAAAGAATAATAATAACAATTATTTCTCGTGTTTGTTTTTCTATCCTTATATGAAAGAAATAGAACTCATTAAAATAAATGTATTTCTACCTCTCTGTGGGATTCTTTTCACTAATTTGGAAGAAATTTAAACATATATCAACCTTTAAAACATAAATTATTAACCAAATCGGCATTTTCGAGGATTTTATTATTTACGAATGCCTTTTTTTGCATTTTCATTTTTATTGCATGTTCATTGTTTTTTATTTCATTTTTCGGGAGAGAGGTTTTCTCTCTCTCTTTTGTTTATTTGTTCTGTGTTAAAAATTCAAGAAAGATGAAATATGTGTATGGTTACTGAGGAAGGATTATTTCAATGAAAGTGGTGTAAGAATAATTTGTTTAATTTTTAAGAGGTAGAACTTTTAAAATTGTATAAAGCAATAATAATATAAATATTTTGTTCTACAACTGTTTGATTTGTCTGACAATATAACCATATTAATATACTTAAATGATAATGACATCTATTTAACCAGAGGCAGTGATCTCCTCTAAACTTTATCGTATACTATCCCAAAAAGTTGCTGTTTCCCCTCCCCCCGTGTGGATAAAAAATTCGAACCTATTGTAACCCAGAATCCAATGACTATCAGAAAATTTTTCATCGTAGATTATAGTGATTGTAAAATATTTAGAAGAATCAAATTCAAAGAGATACGTACCGATTAAAACCCATGTAGCACACACATCCACTATTGCCGGCTCAAGGACAAAGTGACGTAATCCTTCCGCTCGCACAGAGATTGCTACCAGTACGCATGTGTATGGCGAATCGGATTAGAAAAATTAATTATGCAATTTAAACGCATTTTTTAAACCGATTGAAACGAAATTTGGGCACAGATCTATAATTAATGTCAGGAACCATCATAACAATTTTTATTTATCTAAGCCAAAGGGTTTAGGAGATATAATTTTTACAAGTATGCGATTATACAGTCCGACAGACAGTCAACCCTTCAACGGATTTGGTCCAAAATTTGACACGGATCAACATTCATGATGATAAAACTGTGTACCAAATTTTATCCATCTAGCTATTTCAGTTTTTGAGTTATAGTGTTCACAGGAATGCGGACAGACATACAGACAGACTTCCCGTCGACGGATTTTGTCCAAAATTTGAAAGAAACCTACAAATTGTGTGTAAAGATCACATACCAAATTTCATCCCTGTATCTCTAATAGTTTTCGAGTTATCGTGTTCACAGACACACAGACAGACATAATTCCAAAATTGTGTTTTTCGGACTCAGGGAGGTCTAAAACGTGGAGATTCGTCAAAATATCGAGCTCGAATTTTTTGACGATTACAATACAATACTTTGTATACTTCGTATACAAGAAAGTAAAAAGAAGAGTTATACAATTATATTATAGCGCTAAAGATGTGGCTTTCTTCTTACTTTCTCGTATACGCAGTACACAAAGAGAAAGTATTGTAATCGTCAAAAAATTCGAACTTCTGATTTTGACGAATCTCCACGTTTTAGACCTCCGCGAGTCCGAAAAACACAATTTTGGAATTATGTCTGTCTGTGAACACGATAACTCGAAAACTATTAGAGCTACGGGATTGAAATTTAGTATGTGATATTTACACAGAATCCGTCGACGGGAAGTCTGTCTGTATGTCTGTCCGCATTCATGTGAACACTATAACTCAAAAACTGGAATAGCTAGATGGATAAAATTTGATACACAGTTTTATCATCATGAATGTTGATCCGCATCAAATTTTGGACCAAATCTGTCGAAGGGTTGATTGTCTGTCTGTCTGTATAATCGTAAATTTTTAATCGCAATAACTTTTTAACAAAATTACTCAGATAAATGAAATTTGGTATATGACCTTCTTACCTTAATTGTAGATTTGCGTTCAATTTTTGTTTCAGTCGGTTAAAAAAGGCGTTCAAATTGCATAATTAATCTTTCTAATCCGATTCTCCATGCGCATGCGTATTGGCAGCAATCTCTGTGCACGCGGTAGCTATTGAGCGAATTACGTCACTTTGTCCTTGAGGCGGCAAGAGTGGAACCTAGCAGTGTGTGATTGATGCTTTTCGATCGGTACGCATCTCTTTGAATTTGATTCTTCACCTAAATATTTTGCAATCACTATAATCTACAATGAAAAACCTTCCGATAGTCGTTGGATTCTGGGTTACAGTAGGTTCGATTTTTTTATCCATGCGGGGGGAGGGGAAACGGAATATTTTTGGGGAAGTGTACGAGAAAGTTTAGGGGAGGCCACTCCCGCTGGTTTAAAGTGTGAGAGTGTTTTAAAGGTCGACGGGGAAAATAAATAAGATGGTTTATTTTCTTATCACCCACGACGACCCAATAACTATGAAGCGTTTTAACGGTCCACGCCGTAGAGTATTAAAAAAAAGGTTACATAGTATAAACATTGATAAAATACAAAATATGCATGTAAAAATGACAATTTTTAGAAATAATATACAGGGTGTCCACACTTATCGTGGCCCAATAGCTAATTTCTAAACCGTCAGAGATAGACATATAGTTCCAATTGGAAAAATGATTTAAATGAAGGGAAGAATTATAATATATGTCTTTTGAGTGAAAAATATATTTCTGAAAAAGTCACGTTATCTAACTTTTTATACAGTCCCCCGGTCCTTTCAATCATATTTAGTTAAATATTCTTGACACACAAAGAATTTAAACAAAAAAGTTCCGCTCTTCTGCTATTAAAACTGACCGAGTTATGGAGCTTTGAATATCGCTGACTTAGACCACTTTACACCATTTCAATAGCCTTCTCGAAGACGATCCACCAATCAATACACAGCACTTACTCGAAGAGGCCGCTGATTGGTTAAAAATTATGATATTCGAAGCTCCAGAACTCGCTCAGTTTTAGCCGCAGAAGAGTGGTTCATTGTTTGTTTAAAATGTTAGAATGTCAAAAATATTTTTCTAAATATGACTGCCGGAAACTGAGCTTCGAATTTCATGATATTTAACCAAGCGGCCTGCCGATCGCGCTGCCTATTGTTGGGATCGTCTCCAAGACGGAATTGAAATGGTGTAGAGTTCTCAAGTCAATGATACTACAGCTCATAACAACTCGTCAGTTTTAGTCGCAGTAAGGGACTTTTTTCGTTTAAATTTTTTGATGTTGTGAATATTTTAATAAATATGATTGATAGGGATTCCAGGGACCGTATAAAAGTTAGATTTCAACTTAGAAATATATGCACACAAAAAACATGTATTATAATTCTTCCTTCATTTAAAGCATTTTTCGATTAGAATTATATGTATCTCTAACGGTTTAGAAATTAGCTATTGACTAATGATAAGTGTGGACACACCCTTATATGCTGAGATCATTAGATGCCATGGATGCATGCAAGAGAACTCAATGTGCCAAACACAGACTAATTTTGTTGGGAACCACAAACAAAACAAAAAAATGTATAAAAGTTATTTAATTTTAAAATGTAAAGTTAATTTTAAATGTAAAGCATTTAATTTAAATGTATATATGTTAAAAAATCTCGAAGGTTAAATGAGTTGTCATATTTTGACCCAGGATTTTAATAGCGCTGGCATGTTTGTATGCCGTTTTGGACTGATTGGATTTGGGTTTAATGGCACAAGAAATTGATTTTGGCGTTTAATGGCACAAGAAATTGATTTGGCGTTTAATGGTACAAGAAAAATCGGATTTTGGCATTTAATGGCGCAAGGAATTGATTTTGCGTTTAATGGCACAAAAATCGATTTTAGCGTTTAATAGCACAAGACATTGGAGTTTGGCGTTTAATGGCACAAGACGTTGGATTTTGGAGTTTAATGGACAAGAAATTGGATTGGCGTTTAATGGCACAAGAAATTGGATTTTGGTTTAATGACAAGATTGGATTTTGCATTTAATGGAACAAGAAATTGGATTTGGCGTTTAAGGCACAAAAATTGGGTTTTAGTGTTTAATGGCACAAGAAATTGGATTTTGGTGTT
The DNA here is from genome assembly GCA_013235015.1 of Araneus ventricosus. Taxonomy (NCBI): domain Eukaryota; kingdom Metazoa; phylum Arthropoda; class Arachnida; order Araneae; family Araneidae; genus Araneus; species Araneus ventricosus. Next base: position 23,539 of record BGPR01016998.1, read on the forward strand.
TAATGGCACAAGACATTAGATTTTGGCATTTAATGGAACAAGAAATTGGATTTTGGCGTTTGACGGCACAAAATTGGGTTTTGGCGTTTAATGGCACAAGAAATTGGATTTTGGCGTTAATGAATCTTTGGCACAAGAAATTGGCTGTTAAGGCACAAGAAATTGATTTGTCGTTTAATGGCACAAGAAATTGGATTTCAAGTTTAATTTACCAAGAACTGATTTGGATGTTTAATGGCACAAGAAACTGGATTTTGGCGTTTAATGGCACAAGAAATTGTATTTTGGCCTTTAATGGCACAAGAAACTGGATTTTGGCGTTTAATGGCACAAGAAATTGGATTTTGGCGTTTAATGGCCAGTGGTGTAACAAGGGTGGGGCTAGTGCCCTGTTCGCAGTTGCAAGGGGGCTCAAAATTAAGGAATCAGTTGGGTGTATTTTATATAAAAGTAGGTTTTTTTTTAGCTCTTATTCCTAAGTTTCTTAAAAACTGAAATGATTTCAACCAAGTGAGGGAAAATCTTAAGGATACAGTCATTTTTACAGCCGGAAACCTCAAGCTGCGACAAAATAACAAGTAATATTTTATTTCAGAGATTTGCTGACCGAAACCCTCATCGCGAAATTAAAAGCTCGTTTAGAGCTGCCACTCTACCGGGTTGCATATAGGCATACTGTACTCGAGTAGGGCACCATTGTAACTTTGGAGGGCTCTGATTGGACCAGCGAATCTGACGTCACTCTTCTGCACATCGCATCAACAGTGAGACTTTCGTATCTTGTTTAGTTCTTAAAACTCTAAATACTAATTTATGCGCCAAGATATTGCCTGAATTTGTTTTCAAAAGGGGAATCTTTCTTCTTCTTGATTTAATATTGTTAGATTTGCTTTAAATTCTTTCTTTGTTAATATATTGTCATGTATTTCTTTTTTTTGTTGCCCCTTTTGAATATCGTCGTGTTTTAAAAATGTGTAACAGATGGCACCACGGTAGCTTGCTCATTTATAGTTACAGAAAGATTACCCTTTTTAAAACAAATTCAGGCAATATCTTGGAGAAAAAATTAGTATTTAGAGTTTTAAGAACTAAACAAGATACGAATGTCTCACTGTTGATGCGATGTGCAGAAGAGTGACGTCAGATTCGCTTGTCCAATCAGAGCCCTCCAAATTTACAATGGTGCCCTACTCGAGTACAGTATGCCTATATGCTACCGGGTTAGGGATGATTATCTCCGCAGGGTTCCTGATGCTTTCTTCTGAGCTGACGGTTCTTATGGTATGCACGATAAACCCTGAATGGAATATCAGTTTCTTCGGAAATTGGTGATAAACGGGTAGCAAGTGTCATTCCTATTTTCAATCAGGAAAGAGTGAAAAACGGGAAATATACGTCCATTTTTTGCGCAGACTAAGAGAGCTCCAGCAACTTTAAAAGACGTAAGTTCTCTATCTTTACATTGTTTTCAGCACTGAATATTTGCATAATTTGTATGATGAAAATGCGATAGTGTTTATAGAACGTAAATGCAGTTGTTTTACCAAACGCAACAAAAACCAGCGGGAGTGGTCTCCCCTAAACTTTCTCGTATACTTCTCGAAAAAGGTGCTGTTTCCCCTCCCCCGCGTGGATAAAAAAATTCGAACCTATTGTAACCCAGTATCCAATGACTATCAGAAAATATTTAGGTAAAAAATCAAATTTAAAGAGGTGCGTTCCGATTAAATGCGTACCGATTTCTACGCTTTCTTGGCTCAAGGGCAATCTTTCCGCGTGCACAGATTGCTACCAAGTACGCATGCGCATGGAGAATTGGATGAAAACAAAAGCGCCAAGCAGGAGTCAATAAATATCGTGCACAGAAGATTGCGTTATGTACGTACGCATGCGCGTGGAGACAGCGGATTCGTTGCAGATACGATTATACAGACCGACAGACAGTCAACCCTTTGACGGATTTCGCCCAAAATTTTATACGGACCTACAATCATGACGATAAAACTGGGTACCAAATTTTAGCCATCTAGCTATTCAAGTTTTTGAGTTATAGTGTTCGCATAACTTTGGACATACAGACTTCCCGTTGACGGATTTTGTTCAAAATTTGAAAGAAACCTACAAATTATGTTTAAAGACCACATACCAAATTTCATCCCCTTAGCTCTAATAGTTTTCGAGTTATCGTGTTCACAGACAGACATAATTCCAAAATTGTGTTTTTCGGACTCGGAGAGGTCGTCAAAATCTCGAGTTCGAATTTTTTGACGATTACAATACTTTCTCTTTGTATACTTCGTATACGAGAAAGTAAAAAAATAGTGAGAGAAAGAAAAGACCACATAAAGTTTTGCAATTGCTAGTAATAATTAACATAACTTGCAGACCTTGCAAACAGATCTTAAATTGACATTGAAAAAATATTTTTTAATTAATTTTCTTTAAAATAGCAAGGATTTTCTAAAGGAATTTACATTTAAAATGCCAAAGGATTAAATAAGCATCTAAGAAGATTTAAAAATAAATTATGAAGTATATCTCAAATGTTTTGCTAGGTAAACAGCAGATTTTTTTCCAACAAAATGATTTTCAAATAAAGTACTTTGGCATACATCTTTCTTTCGTATATTGCGAAAAGGTTGTTTTGAAGATTTTATCCTGATCATGATAATAATTCTAAGAAATGATATCGTCATGCCTCATGCCGAAATTCTTTTGGATATGATGTCGATAATGTATATATTTCCATTTATTTCAGTGAAAATTATTCTAAATTTAAATTTTAGACTGATTACTTCAATTTTAAAGTTTTAGTTTTAATTAAGATCTCTAGTTCAAGCTTTGACTCGATAAAATCTGGAATGATGTCTTTGCTCATGAAACCTTCGGCATTTATGTTAATCTCTCCAACACATTCCAGCAGAGACTATTAACTTTTCTGTCAGATTCCCTGCTCCTCCGTTTGTTTTTTTGCAAAATATAATAAACGGAAAAATTGAAATTATTTTATATTATCAAGTTAAACATCTTTAATTTTCTTATATGATTAATTATAAACACGTAATTCTCTTGGCATTGTAACTTCAGTTAACTTCGCAAAATGAATGAATCCAAATTATTGTTAGAACTTTTATAATTCTATTAGAAACTGTGCTGCAGTGCATCTTTTGTATGTTTATTTAACGCTTTCACCTCATTTTTTTGAACTGGAAATGTTAGCTACTTTTAAACATCTAGCATGAAATGAATATTTGTTATTCATTATATGCAAAATTTGTCTAGTGCTAAAAAAATTTAACTTGGTCCAAATGAAATGGGAATTCTGATTACCTTCATAATTCAGAGAAATATTAAGAATCTATAATTTAGTTATGAAATTTTGAAATCTTCTTAGTTAAACCGTGATTTTTCTTATTTTAGCTTCGTTCATCTATAAATATAAATGCAGCAATGAAGAAGAAAATTGGAGTCTGAAAGCCCCCAAAAGTGTTTATATGTTATTTTCAACTCAAGATCAACCTCAAAAATGTTGTATATAAGTATTTTCAAGTTATTTTACACTTTAATTTGCACTTCCTGGTATAAAGTTTCGAAAAGAAAATTTGTCTTTTGTATTTGCCCTGGGCGCATTTTATGTGGATACATGTAATAGCAAAAGAAATATTTTGCGTTTAATCACAGAAGATTGAGTTTAATCACAAGAAATTGAATTATGGCGTTTAATGGCACAAGAAATTGATTTTGGCGTTTAATGGCACAAGAAATTGTTTATGCTATCACAAGAAATTGAGTTTTGGGTTTAATGGCACAAGAAATTGGATTTGGCGTTTAATGGCACAAGAAATTGGTTTTAAAGGCGATAAGAAATAAGATTTTGGTGTTGTACGCATAGAAATTGATTTGTGTTTGTTTAATGGCACTAGAAATTGATTATGGTTTTGTGCAGCTAAACACAATAAATAAGAAAATCAATGTAAATAAAATTTCAGATAAGATAATTAGCTAAGTCTTAAAATCTTCATAAAAGGTTAGCGATAAATCATAAAATTTATAGAAGTTAATTTCATAACTAAAACTGAATTGATGTTTGTTAAAAAAGTAATCAAAAGAAAACATCTAATGAACCTTGGGGGGCAATATTCCCAAGAAAAAGCAGTAAATTTGGGTGAGGACTCTCGCCCACTAAGTCTCAAGTCTAAAACATTAATTCTTAAAACATATTAAAGGGAGAGTATAAAATCAAAGACATTTGTTAAAATATGTCAATAGTTTGAATTACATTATATGATGCAACACAGAGTATTGGTATTGTTCTGGAACAGTGTCATAGGATGGTAAATGATGCCCACGCATATGAGCAAACTTTTACTGAATAGAGATGGGAGGGGGAATGCGAGTTATCATTGGTCGAATCCGCTTAATCTATTACAAGTCCTGAATAAGTGCTGTTTTGTTTTTAACCATGCCAAAGATGCCATTTTTTTGGCTCTGCCTATGATTTATCTGGCTTCTATTTCGCATATATATTCATGTCGACGCCTCAGTTATAAGTAATCCATTATAAAGACCATTCCATTATAACGACCAGGTGATAAAACCCTCCCAACTGTGTTTCCTCATGCACTAGATTTTACTCCTGCTATAATGACCGTCCAGTGTCGTCTAATCCTATAACAAACTCGAATTCAGCAATACTCTTACCCGGAATTTTTCAAAAATGACATGCTCTAAACGTAATGACCTTGATTATTGTATTCCAAGCTTTGGATGATAGTCTGCGTGTTACAGTTCAACTTCGATCGGGGATTACCTCTCTACACAGCGCTGGAAATTAGCTACCTAGAATAAAAAAAAATATTTGGCGTGACTTATAGATATGTTTTTTGAAAGGTAAGAAAATACAGAATCTATTAACTATCTTAAACTGAAATGGAAAATTGTGTTCTTGCAAAAATCCATATGCAGAAAAGACCAGCAAACATTTGATTTTTTATTTAGAAAATAAATACCTGCGCGATATAACACTTTATTTTCTTATTTTTGTTTCAGAAATGTATTTTAATTGATAAAATTTTTGTTTTGGCCAATTAATGATAAAAAATAATTTGAGTATTTAGTTTGAATCTCTTTCTAAAATCGCCTATATTTATATGGAACTGCCGAGCGTGTATGCACAGTTTTACTTATCCATCTTTTATAAAGACCACTCCGTTATAAAAGACCTTTTGCTGTGGCACGCAGAGAGGGTCGTTATAACGAGCGTAGACTGTATTATCGCGGTCACATTACTGACTGTACATGAAAAAAAGCGTAATCCAAGATAAAAGTGTTTTTCATTTTAAAATATATTAATAGATATATATCTATAACATTTTATGGTCTCAAATGTTCATAGAATAGACAAATACGAATTTGACGGTAACCATCTCATTTGAAAATGAGCCATCGTGAAAATAAGATTAATACAAGTTAAAATGTATTAAAATAAAAAAGTAATTTTGCAAAAAAGGCCCAAAAAACAAAACAAAACAAGTTGAAATGTGCGAGAAAATCTCAGAATCACAGCAATCGAAAATTAGGTAGTGCCATCTATAAGAAGATGGGAAAGTAATTAAGGTTCACGAAATAAACATTAAAGGAAGCCATTAAAAAGAAACAAGCTGTATTAAAATAAAAAAGTAATTTTATTTGAAAAGGCTCCAGAGAACCAAAAAAAAGCTGAAATGTGTGAGAAAACTAGACACAGCAATCGAAAATTAGTAGCGCCATCTATAAGAAGATGGAGAAGTAATTAAAGTTACGAAATAAACTATGAAGTCATTTAAAGAATTACAAGTTAAAATGATTAAATAAAAAAAAAGACACTTTGAAAATCACTAAAATCAAAAAACAAGTTGAAATGAGAGACAGAATCACAGTACGAAAATTATGGTAGCCGACTGATAAGAAGATCGGGGAGTAATTTAAACGTTACTGAAATAACACTTAAAGAATCATTTATAAAAGAATAACACAAGTTAAATCGCTAAAAAAAAAGTACTTCTTGAAAAAGGCCCAAAACAAATAAAAACAAGTTGAAAGTGCGTGAGAAAATGATCCGTTAACGAAAATAGGTGAATTACTATAAGAAGATGGGGTAATTAAGTTACGAAATAAAACATAAAGAATCCTGATAAGACTAAGTTGTGTATTAAATAAAAAAGCACTTGAAAAAAAGGCCCAAAAAACAAAACAAAACAAGTTGAAATGTGGAAACTCAGAATCACACTAACCGAAAATTAGCGGTTATCTATAAGATAGGGGAAGTAATTAAAGGCTGACAAACAAGCATTAAAGAATTCCTTTAAAAAGATTAACACAAGTCAAGATAAAATAAAAAGTACTTTTGAAAAAAGTGCTCAAAAAAACAACAAAACAAGTTGAATGTCGAGAAATCCAGAATCACAGAAGTACGAAAATTAGGTAGCTTTATAGAAGAAGATGGGGGAAGTAATTAGATGAAATAAACTATTAAAGAAGAATTCCTTTAAAAAGATTAACACAAGTTAAAACTATTAAAATAAGTAATTTTGAAAAGAAAGCCCAAAACAAAAGCAAACAGTTGAATGATGTAGAGACAAATCTCAGAATCTCACATAACTGAAAATTAAGGAGAGCTACTTAAGAAGATCGGGGAAAGTAATTAAAGCATATGAACATAATATTAAAGACTCTTTAAAAAGATTAACACAAGTTAAATGTATTAAAATAAAAAAGTAATTTTGAAAAAGGCCCAAAAAAACAAAACAAACAAGTTGAGATGTAAAAATCTCAGAACCAGCAATCAGAAAACTAGGTGTAGGAACGTGTAAGAAGATGAAAGTAATTAGCTGAAATAAACATTAAGAATTCTTTAAAAGATTTAATCACAAGTTAAAATAGAAGTAATCTGAAAAAAAAAAGGCCCAAAAAAAAACAAAACCGTTGAATGATGGAGAAAATCAGAATCAACTGTTAACGAAAATTAGAGACTTTATCAAAGATAAAGGGAATTAATAGTTACGAATAAACATTGAAAGAATTCCTTTTAAAAAAAGATTAACAGTTAAAATGGGGTTAAAATAAAAATACTACGAAAAAAAAGGCCAAAAAAACAAAACAAAAAAAGTTGAATGGAGAAAACTCAGAATACACAATCTGAAGAACAGGAAGCGCTATCTATAAGAAGATGGGAAGTAATTAACTTAGTGAAATAAACATTGAAAGGCGAATTTTTAAAAAAGATTAACGACAAGTTAAATGTATTAAAACAAAAAAGTACTCTTTGAAAAGTACTAAAAACAAACAAACACAGTCAGGCGAGAAAATCTCAGAATCACAGCAATCGAAAATTAGGTAGCGCCATCTATAAGAAGATGGGGGAAGTAATTAAAGTTACGAAATAAACATTAAAGAATTCCTTTAAACTTTATGGCAATGTAACACACTCATCACTGTTATTGATAAATTCGAAATAATATTCGTGTTTTTCTGAAACAGCTTCTAGAATGCTAAAAATACTTAATATTTTGTTCTATATGGAAGAAAATAAACTTTGTTAATGCACCATAAAATATTAACAATAACTTCAAAATATTATTTTATGGTATATGGAACAAAGTTAGTTTTCTATTATTTTTCACACCAGTTTATTGGATGTTTTATTTATTTTTACATTTTGTTAGCTATTTTGAATAAACATAAGTATCTTGCAAGTCACTTTTTTATAATTGAAAAGGGAAAATAAAAAATTTCACTTTTTAGCATGAAGTTTAAGGTATGGAAGGGTTTTTTTTTATAATTGCACTCATAATATGTTTTACCTTTATCAGCATTTGTTTTATCAGTGCAAGAACTATAAATTACACGAAAATTCAGAATGTCACATTTATATTTTCTTTAAAAAGCAATTTGTAAAAAAGTTCGTCATTTTGCTAGTTCCGTTAATTATTTGTCAACATAGACGCAATGCGTGCTTTCTTCTATCAAGCAACTCTTGTAGATGGTATATGAATTTTAAACGAACTGAGAAAAAGTGTTTTACAGTCAACTGTAAAAAGCCCATTTATTGGCTTAAGTAACATTTTCTTTAACATACTACGGCATTGCCGAAATATAAAGAAAAAAAATGTGTAAGTGTAGAATGTAAGGTATGAATTTTTTCCCGCTTAAATTTCAGTTTCATTTTTAAATATATTAATAGATATATATAACATCATGGTTTCTGTGAGGTATAAAAGTGTGTTTCCAAAGAAGAGCAGAAGTCGTTGACGAAAGATGGACAGTTTCTTTATTTGATTCATAAGTTTCAGCTAATTAGGGTAGAATTTAGAATGATATCAAGCCATGATTTAAAATATAGACGTAAAACGCAGTCACCGGCGACGAAGAAACAAGCGACGACAAAACGGGCGTCTGGTAGGAAGGCTACATGATTTTAAAAAGAGGAAGTTGCACCATCGCAGCGAGATTAAGTAGTATTGTAAAAGAGGGGAATTCCCGAGCGTTAGACCGGTTGAAACTGGATTTAAGCCAGTTAAAGTGACAGTTAATTGTGTGTTTTGTGTGTTAGAGCTTAAGTGGAAATAATTTAACGAATTAAATTTTGAGTAGCATTTTTTAAAATTAGGAAAGTGTTAATTTATTACATATATCTATAACATTTTATAGTCTCAAATGTTCATACAAGAATGAATACAAGACAAAGAAATAGTCATTTAAATATGTATTTATTTTCTTTAATCTTAGTTACAAATAAAACTAACAAAATGTCAGAGAAGGAAATAAAATGAAAATCCATATCTTTCAAACTTACGCATTTCAAAAACTAAATAAATAAATAAAGCAGAGAATGGAAACCCTAATGTATGCGTGTGTTACATTTATAGGTCACATATTAACCACATTTATTATTTTTTAGGGGATGGAATATTCCATAAATTCCAAAGCCATGCAACACAAAAAATATATCTTATAAGTTTAAAGGAACCTAAATGTTGAGATAAAATTCGAATAATTAAAAAATGCTTTCTGAGTTTTTTAATGTCACAAAACTGATAGGTTTGATAGAATAATAAAAACCTGAAAAATCAAATAGTTGATAACCATTATTGAAAACACAAATACAGTAAACAAGAAGAAAAATCTTAGCTGAAAATAAAGTATTAATTTTAATATTATGATAAGAATACACTACAGGCATATATTTTATTTAAAAACTTATGAAATGCGCAAAAACAAAACTTTTGAAATAAATAATGAATATAGATAAACATCATTAACGAGAACACACTTATTGCAAATTCATGCCAACGTAAAAAGTTCCATTCAGTCCCATCAAACTGTTAACGATACTATAATAGCATTCCATCCTTTTCTTCATCGTTTACATCTAAGGATGTATGTGGATTTGAGGACTTACATTATGTAAGAAAGTAGGAGGACATGTCCATAAAAAAAACCTTTGATAGAAATAAGAAACATCAAATCTATAATTGAAAGAAATAACTGAAAACAGTAGTGTTTAAAAAATTAAAAGAAATGAAAAGGGTTGGTTTTTTCTTTCAAATTCTGTGACCCAACTGTTCATGTCCGTTATGGACTTTATGTTGTTTCTTATTATTATTGAATAAGAATTTTCAACAATAACATTCTGAAACTCAGCAGGCAATTTTAACTTCCATAAACGCATTTCTCGAGTGCGAATCCCTTTTGAAAAGATGGCATTAGTTTTGATTCATAACGGCGCTTTAAATTAAGTAGGAGGCGGCGGCTAAGGGACAGCAGCCAATGATAAGCCAGCGTTATTCCCCATATTTCTACTCAAGTACACTTTTCATTACGCCTCAATTCCTTATTCCTTGTTGAATCAGAATTTTCAACAATAAC
>BGPR01016999.1:0-33440 GCA_013235015.1 Araneus ventricosus
TGTTTATTAGTTTTAATGAGACAGCATGGGACATATCTTTTACATTTCGAGTTAAATTTGAAAAGGGTTTTTTATAAAAATAGCTGTATTCAGACACATTTGCTTAGACATTGTTTGCTCGTGGCCCCCCCCCCCCACACACACACATTTAAACCAGACCAGGTGATGAAGATGACTGAAAGATTACTATGCAGAAATTCAAAAGGAAAAATACTGTTGTAATTTGCATGATTCATTTCACACTTTTAAAGTTTTTGAACTATTTTAAAGATTAAATTTTCATCAGAGTTGTTCAGGTTTTATGTTGCATGAAAATATGACATTCCATTTTCATGAACTCTAAATAATTTTATTGCATTACATTTTCATAACCAGTTTCAGTCGTCTTGAACTCTGTAATTTTCGTAAAATTTGATATTCCATGTTGATTAAAATCTGTAATAAATTTTCTGTTAAGTATCCTGCCTATTAAGTGTGGGAGTTTTTATATTATATATATAAATATAGGAGAAAAATCAATTTCTATAAGCCTCCATTTCTACGTTTAATGTAGTACTGTTTCATATGCTGTAGCACAAAAATATTTTATTTCATATGTTAAATGTTCTCTCTAGCCTACTTTGCAGTATGTTTTTGTTTGAAAATCAACAGAATATTTATTACCTGCAAACCTCCTGCTTACCTAACCTCCTTGCCTTTTTTTTCTGTTTTAATCAATGATGTTCTAAACTTAGAATCTGTAAAATTAATTTAATAAGTTCATTTTTCCGTTTGACTGCTTTGACATCATTAACCCTGTTTGCATTTACATCATTTAAATAAGTGTTTGAAAAGTTTTGTTGTGAAATGCTTTGCTTGTTATCAGTAGGTTTGTTTGGTTGAATTATATATATATATTTTTTATCTGTCCTTGAGAGTAGTATGAATGTTGCTTTGCTGTATTTTAGGGATGTAACGAATAGTGATTTGGCCAAATGCTGAATATTCGGCCAAAAATCAGGCCGAATAATCAAATTTTTAATGAAAAAGATTAAAGATTAATAAAATTTACCTTTTTATTTTTATTGATTTTATTAACCCTTTGAACGGCAAAAATATTTCAGCTGAAAGCTTTGAAAACGGCCTCTCTGTAGCTAAATGGTGAAGGCAAATGTTTCGGAGCCGGTTCTCGGGTAATAAACAGAGAGCAACTTGTTACGCCGGAGCCGGTTTAAAAGAAATAAGCGGAGAACGACTTTCTGCAATGGAGTCGGTTTTAGAATAGTCATCAGAGAGCGACTTTCTACGTTCCAGCCGGTTGATGGGTTAAATACTAACACCTTAATGTATTTTTTGTAGTATTTTAAACACTTTAATTCTTACAATACGAAAATGTGGCTTTCATAAATCTAAATAATTATAATAGTATAATTTTATCTATAGATATACAAGATTATATTTTTAAGATTTTTATTTATTTATTTTTTTGAAAATTTATTAAAACCTAAAAAAAATTTAAAAACTTACTTGTCATCCTTTTTATCTTTCACTTAGCTATAACAAATTTCTTTTCTTCAAGTCAGAATGTTAAATTATTTCCTTTAAAATATATTCTTCTTCACTTCTACTTACTGCCCAGTAAAACCTTTCTCCTTTTCTTTAGAAGTTATTTAACAGTCACTCAATAATGCTCATTCTTCCTCCTTAATTCAAAATGAGATACTTCCTAGAATAGCCCTGTGAGTGTTAGTAGAAGAAAAAATAAAACTTTTTTAAAAATTATTTCCAGCAAACTTCTTTTAATATAGCTAAAAAAGAATAATATTTAAAGAGAAATAAAAGAAATTAAAGGAAAAATTGAAAGAACCGACGTCCTGTAATCTCAAAAAGAATTCCTGCATTCTCAAAAAGAATATCCTAAAGAAAAATAAATAAAAAATGCAAGAACTAATAAATTAAAGCACAGGATGTGAATAATAATGGATGGAAAGAAAAAAAAATTGGAAAAACAGACAAAATTACTATTTTTTAATATAATTTATACAGTATTAGTTTCCTCTTGTGCTGATCCATCACTGTGTCAAATTTAGTCCTGGTGCAAATAGGAAGCGAGTGATCATGAGTTTATTTAGCAAGAAAAGTTGGAGATTCTTTGAGCCGCAAACCAAATGATGAAACTAAAGTGGAATGCAAACTATGTAATTGTATGTTATCAAGAGAAGGCATAAAGAAAAGAGCTACAACAACTTCATTGATAAATCATTTAAAAAACAAACATCCCAAGCATTATAAGGAACTAAATGAGGAAAGTAGCTCAAATGCAAAGAATAATTCATTGGAGACAAAAGCCATAACCCAAGGCATTAAAAGGAAACAAGAAACTTTGGAAGGAATTTTAGAAAAAAAAAAGAAACTTTGGGATATGAATGATCACAGAGCAATGAAATTGCATAAAATTGTAGGATAAATGATCGCTTGTGATAATCAGCCTTTTTCTTTTGTAGAAGTCTTGGGTTTTATCAAATTAATGAGAGAAACAGAACCAAGATATAAAATTCCATGCAGAAATTATTTGCAGGATACTGTGTTGCCAAGTATGTATGAAGATTGCAAGGAGAAGATTTCATCTGTACTAGCAACAACACAGGAGATTTCTCTTACTTCAGATATTTGGACCAGTTCTGTGAAAGAATCACAGCTTTATAAATGTGTGTTTTACTCATTATGATGCTGTTCTTAGTGTGAAACATTTTCCTGGCCCTCATACAGGACGAGCTATTAATGACATACTCAAGGAAGTGTGCACTGAATGGAATTTGAATAAAATTCTTGTTCTGAGGGATGGTGTAGTAATATTGAAAAGGGCCTAAGAATTGTAAATAATTCAGTCTGAATGGTGTTTTCTACATTTGTTTGCATTTAGTAGTTAAAGATGCATTATCTTCACAAAGAACCATAAATGATCTTATTGCAACAGCTAGAAAATTTGTTTGCCATTTCAACCATTCATCTGTAGCTTGTTCTAGATTTAAAGGTATACAGATTAAGAAACTTAGCATTCCAGAGAAAAAATGTATCCAAGATGTATCAACTCAGTGGAACAGCACATTTTGTATGCTAGAACGTTTGAACGATCAAAAATTTCAGTTTCCTTATATATGGCCGAATATGGAGATATAAATAATGTAACTGGAAATCAATGGATGCTTGTGGAAAAGCTTTTAAATTTGTTAAAGTCTTTTGAAGAAATAAGAAGATAAGTCAGTTCCATAAAATGTTTAATTTCTGTGGTTATACCAATGATTAAAACTTTGAAATTATACCTCTCCAAGTCAGGAGACAATTTTTTTGATGTTGGAACAGTAAAAGATGTATTTATGCAAAATTTAGATAAACGATTTTCATTATTTGAAAATAATGAGAATTATCTTATTGTGACAGCCTTAGATCCACGATTTAAATTTTCTTAATAAAAGAAAAAAAGTGTTAAAAGAAAGCTCATTTCATTTATGGAAACGATGGATATCAATTTTACAGTGAACGAAACAACTTCAGATGTTAGAATCGCTGATAAGAAACCCTCTTCATTTTGGGATTGCCTCACAGAAATAAAGTCATCATTGTAGAACATGATACCGACAAATACAGAAGAAAATTCTGTAGATAAATCAAAAATATTAGAAGTAAATTCCTATTTTGATAAAGAACTTCTGATAGGTAGGATGGAGTGCCTACTTAATTGTTGGGAAAAAAATGTCCAAGACTTTACATTATAATTTCAGGCTTTACAATAATAAATAATATGTAACATTATTAAATATACTTATGTTCTATGTAACTTAAAATTGAGTAAATGTTGTTTTTTATAATAAATATACTGAAATGTAATTCTGCAATATCCTTTGTTAAATATATATTTAAAAAAATTATTATCCTGAACTAGAAGATTTTTTCCAGTCTAAGACGTGCTTTTAGCCCTCCAAACATATATCATATCTCATTTTCACAGATTTACTTATGAAAGTTATAGTATAAAATCCATTTAAAAAAAAACATGAAAAACGGAACTGATGAATCTATTGACACTAACCTTCCTTTAATAATAACCTTACTTTTAACAATTACTTTCGTTTCGTCCAAGTAAAAATAAGGCAAAATCCACTAACAGAAAAAAAATGCATTACCCAATACAAAATTAATAAATACGGAAAGAAAATAATAAAAACTGTTAACATGTCTCAATTTATGTATTAAAAAACACCATGAATCAATTGCCACAAACTTTTGTTTTCATAAATAACTTTACTGAGGCAAAAAGAAATGAAACAGATCAAGTCATTTTTTTAAAAATTTATTCCAATACAGCATGAATAAAAAAAAAACTGTGTGAGTTCTTTGACGCCATAACAGAAATCGGATTTGGGTGTTTGTTAGTGGAGAGCAAAGGGACATGTTTATTTATAGGCGTAGACAGATCATCTGAATCTGTTTGGCACGTATCCGAACCAATTCACGTGACAGCGTTACTTCAATCTGTGTCTTTTTATATATATTAATTTTTTTGGCCAAATATATGTTTAGTATTCGACAAAAGGGCCAAAGATTATTGTTCTTGCATCATAATTGCAGGCTTTACAATGATAAATGACATGTAAAATTATTACATACATTTACGTACTATGCAACTTAAAACTGAGTAAATGTTAGGAGATTTTTTTTTTGGATAAAAAATGCAATGAAATATAATTCTGAAATATTTTTTATTTTATTATTTAACTAGCCGCCTACGGCGACCAGCTGGTTCGCCAGTCTTTTATTAATAGAAATAAGACAATTAAGGCTGACATTTTCAATTTTTGTAAGCTGAAAGCAATAATTACAATAAGGACAAAGAAATGAATTTAAAAACACAAACAGTGAACAGGTTAGTTAGTATAACTGAATTTTAATTCTTTATACACAAAACGAAAATGTACAGGATGTTTTTGCATATAATGAATTTTGAGTTAATCCCTTATATTTAAGTGTTAAAAAATGATAAGTGAAAAGATTCTTTAAAAAATGGAAAAGATAATAAGTAATGAAAAATTTGAAGTACAATAATTAAATTTATCGGCTAAAAATAATTTACATATTAAAACTCAAAATAACTAAATAAAGTTTTTTCTGTGAAAAAAAGAGAGAATTGACTACATTTTGCTAAGCGCAAAACTAAATTAATGATAACCATTTAAATATAGTCACAAAAACATCCATTTATAAATAAAAAAAATATTGAATTGAAATGCATGAAAAAAATATCAAATCTTGAATAATTATCCTGTGCATAACAAAACAACAAACTATTCTAAAGCTATCAATTACGCTTAATTAATCGTGGATGGAAACATTGTGGAAAAAATTATGTAAAATTTGAGAAAAATTTAAATGAGTAGAGAATTTTAAATCTTAAAAAAAAAATGTTTAAAAATTACTGAGAAAATCGTATTAAATAAAATAAGGAAAAGCTAAATGAGAGTATTGGAAGAATTAAAATCTAATATTTCTTTTTATGTATGCAAAAAAAAGGGTGAAAAGATGATGTATTTGTTGACACTGACGAAGGCAAAATTCACGCGCAGATCGAACTCAAGGTGGAATGATAGAAGACAGATATGCTACCGCTACGCTACCAAGTCCGTGGGAGGGAATGTTTGAATCAGTTGTAATGGAGTACAGGCAAAAAAAAAGAAATTGGGGAGCGGGATAAAGAATGCTGAAAAGAGGGGAATTATTTATGTAACATTTATCTGGAGTGCCTACAATTTACAATGAAGTGATTTTTACTATTATGGAGATTTTCAAAGAATTTTTTGGGCTAATTTTAGATTTAGAATAAACTCTTTAAGGCTAGGAGCTTAAGCGCATTTCTCAGATCAGTGTTAAAAATGTGGAACGCTTCACCATTTTGCGTGGCATCCTTGGAAAGGGGCCATGCTAATCTTCTTTGTATCGTTCCATTTTTAGAATATGAACTGCCGAAGCGATTACAACAAGAATAATTTTGTTTTGAAGATACTTGCGGCCATTACTGCTGCTACGCCCTGCCTCCCCTACGTCAATTTCTAGTCTCGCAATCAGCTATGTTAAAGTTCCGACGACTTTAAAAATGTATAAAAAATATATAAAATTTTCTACAATAATAAAACTGGTATCATTGGAAAGATAATTTTTTGCTCTGTAAAATGACATGAAAAATTTCTTTGTCAATCAATTCATTCAGAAGTTATTGGCAAAAAACGACAAAATTTGGTTTAATTTTTAAATAATTTATATTTGAATTAAAATTTTTAAAAAACGGCTCCGAGGTGCACATCTTCAGCATTCAAAGTATATTTGTGCCAAATTTGGTAGCTCTATGTTATACGGTCTGTTCTGTACACCGCCAACAGATATTCATCTTTATTAGTATTAGAGATAGTATATTTTTTTAAAAATTATTATCTTGAAAATAGTATCTGCTTAGTATTCAGCCAGGTGAATATTTGGCAAAAGGCCAAATTCCAAATATTCGGCAAAAGGGCTGAATAGTTGCCGAATATTCGTTACATCCCTAGTGTATTTAGGCTTGAATTTGAATTCTATATTTAGAATTACAGAATTGTTGAAAAGCAATGTTTTTTTCCACGCACAACACTTCACTGCTTTTATTATGATATGCTTGTATATGAATCTAATTTCAACTTCTTCTGTTAAAAATAGAGATTGACACTACTCTTAGACCAGGTATGCAGTGAGACATTCATTAGGCAAATATGAAGCCATGTGACCTTTTTGACAGTGGAAATGTGGATCGGACAACAACTTGCCCACTGCCCTTTATTTAAAAATTATTATTTCCTTTTCCTGCATGCATGTCAACTGCATGCAGGAAAATCACTTGGCATCCTATTCTACCTAGCATTGTCCTATTTTAAACATCTTTATACCTGTATTGTATTTCCAATGGATATGCACATGGTTGTGGACTAGCATTTGGAAATTCTTTCTTGTTAAAATAATGTTAGTTAAGCCCTGGTAAACTGTCACTATTGTTAATACGTCAGAATCTTTTTATATGCAAGAATCATGATTTATCAGGTTCTGTCTGATTGCAATAAAATTAACTTTATTATCTAAATGATATCATTGACAAGGCTTAGAATGCGTTTTTGTAATAGGTATATAATCCTAGGCCAACAGCTTTTGTTAATACTGTCTGAATAAATCTATTAAATTGCTTTTGGCATCTGTACTTCATTAATCATGGCAATAACATGAAAATCCATCTTTTGACTGAATTGTTTAAAGTTGCATCTCGCTTTTTGTCTAAATTTTTCCACCAGTTGATCCACCTATCAAACAATTCTTTGTTGATATTGCCTTATATAGTTATATGCTAATGTTGGAATCCCAAATCTTATAATGCTACATTATCTCGCCAAGAAATGAAGTAATGTTGTTAAATATGCTTTTAATCTACTGGTTTTAATTGAATATGTGTTGTCATGTGATGTGTTGAGTATTTTAAAAAGGAAAAATGCCATCCTTTTTAGATTTTGATCTTGTTTACCAGTCATTCATTAATTACAGCAAAATTTAAAATCATTTTTTTGATGAAACAGCTATAATTAATCATAATATTGTACATTGCCCCTTACAGTAAAATTAACTGGATGTTCTTTAAAGTATGTTTCTATTAATTCAAAGTTAACAGTGGAAGTGTGGTTCTCTTTTCAAATTTTCAGAACCTTAATCAGCATTATTTACATGTTCAGAAATTTCTTCTTAGAATTAACAGTATCTATTACCAATTTATATATGTATTTGGGATCTCAACTTAGCAGGTGGTTAAGTTTAATATTGCTGATCGGGACAAACTTCCAAAATCAGAATTGTTGCACAATATACACGACTGACTGCTAATTTTAAATTTTGTGATCATTGTGTGTTTAAAAGGTGATAAATTGTTTTATAAGAATTTGACATCTATATGAAAGTTATGTATGTATAATTTTCTTATAATTAATAATTTTAATATATTTATATATAATTTTTATAAAAATTTAATAAGAAATTATAAATAAGTAATTTTAATATATTTTTTATATAATTTTCTTATTAAATTCTTATTAGAAAATTATATGAAATATATTAAATTTATTTATATATAATTTTCTTATTATTAATACTTTTAATGTATTTATATATAATTTATACATAAATGTATTTTCTTGTTATTAAAAAAATAGCAAAAAATAAGTGTTTCTTGTTATTTTTTTATAACAAGAAAATACATTTATTAAATACTTCTGTTTATTTTAAGACTTCTAGAATGACTGCTTATTTTATATTTTTTCAGTGTGTATTTAAAACTGATGAATTGTTTGGTTTTTTTAAAATTAATTATAAAACTTTGTCTTCTATATATTTATTTCTGGTCATTTTAAAACTTATAGAATGAAGGTATGAATCATGTCGATAATGAATTTAAATAATCAGAAACTGCATACTGTGTTATTTTATTTTTCCTCATTGAGCTTAAGATTCACAAGTCTTTTTATTCTGATTTAAATAACTGAAATGGTATGAATTGTCATTATCATGTAATTTCCAAAATGGAAGGTTGAAGCAGATTGAAGTATTTTATTTAAATAAATCGGTATGCAGCAACTTTATAAATTTTCAAATCATCATTAAAAATATAAAAGCACAGTTTGATTTTTAAAGATATTATGCTATCTTTTAATGCTTTTTCTCAGTGTAAAAAGTGAAGCACTTCCCATGAAAGAATGTCTGTTAATAATTAAGCTCAGAGGCGGCCCCCCGTCGGTGACCTCTTGCCCTCCCCCCCTTCCCGTCGGCGAGAAATTAAGACTTTCGTCGGGAAAAGTCTTTGCGATTTTGGGAAGTGTTGAGAGCAGGATATCAAGGAATCTAATAATTTTAATCACATCTTTAAGTTATTACATAATAAACGGTCGAGATAAGCGATTTGAGTCCGAATGTGAGGACTGATTAACATTTAAGTCAACAGAATTATCGACATCCTTTTAAATTGTCGTTCATTCAGCCAGTAGTTCGCACCACATTTGACTGAATAACCGACAAGTCAATCAGATGTCGCATTTTGCCGACTGTTTTCAGTCGGTCAGCTAAGAGATCAACAAGACGGATAAAAATTTTTATGATTTGTTTTCTCTATCGACAGTTTCGATCACTTTTTGGCGGAATTGTTAGGTAAAACTAAAGTATATGTATTGCACAAGAGTGTGGCTATACATAGTGGTCATTCCTCTCAACTGCCATTTTTATTCGGCGTGGAATTTTTCGGCCCATAGACATAATCTTAAAATAAAATCTATTAAGGACCACTCAAACCTCTCTGAGCAGTCGGGTTTGTCGCGCTTTCAACTTCAATGATATACTTTCTTTTTGTCTCTCCGACCGTATACATTTTATAAGGAAAAAATGAAGTAAAGAAAGAAAAAAATATTCATACACTCGAAAACACCGAAAATCAGATAGAAATTAATCATTCCTTTCCCAATCTGAAGAGAAAAATGAATTTCGGTCTCTACCGGGTTTGGGGCATTAAAGAGTTCATCTGTGCCTTTTAGGTGCTGATTCGAACTCTGCCAAAAAATTTGTTAATATGGTCGCGGCATCAGTGAATGAAACTTTCAGCTCAACGACTTTAGGAAAAATAGACGATATTATTGCCTTTCCTCACCAACTACCGACGAAACAATTATAGATATATTTTTTCAATTAAAATAATTGAAAAGGTGTCTTCTGAAAGAGCTGCCAAAGTTTTATTTTGCAATATATTTCGAAAATTCTTATTCCTCTTGTAAAATCTGCATTTGATTTCAACATTAAAATGACGCAGCATATTTTATGACTAGCGGCTTGATAGCTGGATTAAAACATGCCAAAAAGAATGAAAAGATAGCCAACATAATCGTTCAGGTTAATGGACATATTTCTTAACATTCATAATATCTCAGAGAGGTTGGTTTATAGATTCCACAAAAATTTTCATGAAATAAAATATGAAAGCAAAATGTATTTGGATATTACCTCATCTTTCAACAATGAAAAAGAAACACACAATTAAATATTTTTTTAAACAATGAAAACGGTTTAATTGCGTTGCAACAATGAAAATATGCCAAAAACATTTTTAAAAATTTATTAAAATTAGAGGAAAACTTGTACGGCAACTTAGTTGAAATCATTGAAAAGGTAATTTTTTGAACTTTCAGATGGCGTAAAAATGATTTTCGTACTGTAATATTTTCGGAGGTTATTAATGGTAAACTCCAAAATTTCGCTTAATTTTTAATTAATTAAAATTATAAAAAAAATTTCAAATAAGGACTCGGAAGTGCACAGTCTCACCCTCCAAAGTAAGTTTGTGCTGCATTTCGTTGCTTTAGGTCCAGCGCTTTGCCCTGCAGAGAACCAATACACACACACACACACATTCTCCTTTATTATTATTAGAGATATGAAGATATGCATTTATAGGTTTAAAATTTGTTAATAATTATTTTCACTTGTTTCGGGTAATATTTTATTCTGTTATGAGATTTAAATAATAGTCTGCAATTTTTTTTCCAATATCAGTGTGGTACATCTTATTTCCTAAGAGATTTATGTTCATAATTCTTCATTTTCTATTATTGCTTGTCGTTCAGTCAGACAATTCTTACTGCACCGACATTATACAAATGGCTAAATCTTCCAGATAATTAATTATTATAATCAAATTTGCTAATTAATACTTAATTACCTTTAATTAAAAATAAAATTAATTATTAGCTGTTATTTTAAAGTTACCTAAATTAGAAAAATTTTGCTTGCCCCCCCCCCGTTGGAAAATTTCTGGCGCCGCCTCTGATTAAGCATGATGCTAAATATTCCAGTCATTATTTTTGAAGGAAATCCTGAGGAGGCAATTTCACTCATTAGGGAACTTTCTATTATTCTTGAATAACTGATAAATAAAAACTTCATTAACAAAACTGACCTTTTATTCTGTAGTGTAAAAAAAAATTGTTTTGTATGAGATTTTCCTTTGATATAAGGAATCGTTTCACAGCATTTTTTACTTTGGTAATAATTCTTTTTAAAGAAATCTAATTCCCATCTTAAATGTTATAATCTGCCTCAACCTTTTTTATTATGTGTTGAATTTCCATTTTTTAAAATATAGATGATATTTGCTTTCTGATGTGGATACATGGTCTGTTTTTGTGAAATATGTATATTAAAATATTGTTTTATTAATGTATTTAAATCACTTGTTCTTAAATACAATTCTTCAAATTATTGTTATTGAAATTCAATAATGAAAATTTAGTCTTAATAAAAAAAAGTTGATAAATTACTCCTTTGTTGTTATTTCAACACTTTTTTGTTCTGAATAATTTTTTAATATTAACCAGTATGGTATCTGCGATTTTTTGCTATAGTCTAAGACAGGTTAACTTGACAGTATGAAAAAGACTGTACTGGATTTCTTCATTGATGTATGGCATAGCTTGTGTTTCTACACATCTTGGAGTTGTTCTCTATTAGACTTCGCTAGCAACAAGAGGCAGATGTTTTCTTTTTTTAACTTCAGGTGCGCCAAATGTATTATGTGACATTTCGTTGTCGAGTAGATGGATTCTTTTTTCTTGCCCACATTGCATGTAAGTGCATAGTTTATGCGTCATTTATTTTTAAAAATGGAGGCTTGAAAAATACCAAGTTAAATAGAAACACAATAGTGAAAATGTTACAATATTCAAAATTGTATATACTTGAAAATTTTGTGCAATAAAAAAAAAGAATTGACTACATTAGGGTCATTCTTTCATACTCTGACCTTGACATAGAGGATACATGAAATATTTTAGTACTGGAAAGCAAAATATAATTCAAGTCAGTTATATAATACCAAATTAAAATATTTACATAGAATAATGATAAAAATTAAACTGTGTATTTAGCATAATTGAATTAAATTTCAAACTGCAACACAGGTTTTAAATTATACATATAGTTAAACCCTTAATACAACAGACTTTACATTTAACAAAGAATTTTACAAATATTTTTGAGCTATTTCTCGCCACTTTAATGATCTTGAGGCTTTTTTTTAACCCACTAATTTGCAGTTTTAAGGCCTTTTTTTAAACCAATATGAAAGGGTGTCCCACAAAGGACCCCCCCCCCCCCTATTTTAAAATTAAATAACTCGGCATCAGATATCGATAGAAGTATGAAACAAGTTGCAAGTTTATTTTGAAAGCCATAAAAATCTGATACAGAAGTAGTTACAAATGCTGCCAGCAGGCGGCGCTGTACTCCAGTTCATTTGTCCTCTATAGTATGTCAACGGAAATGCAGGCTTATGCCCCACAGATCAACTCTTCAAACTCGTACAGGATTGTACCAGAAAACAGTGTGCTTCCATGTGCCCCACATGAAGTAGTTGCAGGACATAAATATGGAGGCCAATTCATGCCTGTTTCAGTAAATGTGAGTAGTTCAAGGAATGCCTCTGTTCTGGAAGTTTCAAATTTAGTTACCATTTAACGCCACCATTTCTGTTGACACACTACAAAAGGCGACTGAAAATTTCATTCTTGGTATGCGCCATCTCTGTGCTGTGAAAAATGCACATTTTGAATCGATTGTGATGTGATTGCAACAATTGCTTGCAAAGGACTGTTTGCAAGCTTTTTCTCAGACACTGTGCTACAACTACGATGTACAACGCACCTGCTGACAGCTTTTGTAATTAATTCTGAAACTTATGTATCAGATTTCTACAGCTTTCAAAATAACATAATTGGTTTCATATTTCTATTGACCTCCGATGCCAAGTTATTTAATTTTAAAATGGGGAAGTCCTTTGTGGGACACCTTGTACCTATTTTACATTAATATTATACCGTACATGTTCAAGCGCAATGTTCGATTTTAAACATTTTTCATATCACGATTTTACGGACACACTTTTGCTCCCATGTGTCTATTAAATCTAGAGTTTACTATATTTTATGTTTAAATACAGGTTAAGCCAAACATATAAAATTTAAATAATATATTTGTTTCATTTTAGACAATGCCCTATCTATAGCATTCCCATTAATATATCACAGATACAAACACATTAATATGTGTTTGTATCTGTGATAATATGTGTGCACATTAAACAATCTGAAAGATTAATTCAAATAAAAAAAATCCACTCCTGAGCATCGTCAGAGCCTGAGAGTTGAATCGTTAATCGATTTTACTCCCAAATAACTTCCTTTAGCTCATCAATTGTCCAAAATTATTTATCAGTTTTTGTTACATGGGCAACAGCATTTTCCCAGTCTTTTCCAGGAACTTTCTGCGAGCCTTTGTGCAATAAATTTTATACGTGCCACAATTTTTGGCAGGCTACATAACCTTTTATTTGTGGCGATGGGTAATAAATCTAAACATCTTTTCCTTGCATTGAATATATTTCCTTGAAAATTTGTGAAGGCCAGTTTTGTTTTGGATATATTTATTGAATCTTAAAGATTTCCTTTGCATCAAACATTTACTCAAAAATTCATTTTCTTCCTCTACATATCAGAAAAGAATTTCAAAATCAAATAATGTATCATTTCAAAATTATTATTAATAAGTTCTACAATGTTCTCAATGATGCTGCAATTGTTTTTTTAAAAAATTAGAAGTATTCAAACATGCATTAAAACAATTTTTGCAATAATGAATTACGAGCAAGTTAACGAAAAACTCAAAAACGTAAAACAGATAGGACACACTGCTGCCCCACTGCCCCTATCGTGGGTACGAGGTGGCGTCTTGTCTCACCGTCCATCGTGGGCAGAGGCGGCCTTTACCAACCGGGCAAGGCAACAATATGGCGCCCCCTCCCACACACATAACTTTTTTTTTTGTAATTCTATGTCTGTACTCTAAATGCCAAAGAAACTTTTCTTGGAAATATGCATGTTTTATCTGTAAATATGACTTGTTATTATGGTGAGAATTGTTAAACTTCAGATATATTTGAGATTATATAGGTCTTATTGAAACTAAAATAATATACTCAACGAATTTATTTTTAAAAAAATTTGACACAGTATTATAATTTCTATTCAAATATTGAATTTTCTTGCCTTTTTTTATGCAAAATCTTTCATTTCATCTCAATTTCAATGTTCGGCTAAAGGTCTCGTTCAACTATATGGTTGCTAAGACAATTAGTCGCTCCTGGAACATGTTGAATCATAGATACGTTTTGACAAGTTTTCGGCTTAGAGAAAGTTATCTCACCAGCAGCAACAGGTACTGACAGAGTCAGAAAATCCTAGCGCTACTAAATGAATTGGAAAGTTTTCAGCAACTCTGTCCAAAGTCAAGTAGGTCAGAATCTCCAGTGGGTTCGTTACTTCATCTGGTAGTATTGCTAACATACTAACTTTTTTGTTGGTGAAGTTATAAGCCATCTACATCATTATGACAACCGTCACCCAAGGCCAAATGAAGGTCTATGCATATGCCTAAGCTTTCATCCCGTTTCACTTTCCTGATGTTAGATATAAACCAAAATTTTTCATTTACAGTGTTGGCGCCAGTGGGGGGTGGGCTAGGGCCTCCCTGTCGAGGATGCTGTGATCCCCCCCGTCGGGGCAAACTTTTTTACCCCTTTCACCCAACGGGATATTCAACTAGTAGATAAATATCTAGCGAAAATTTGAGAGGGTAATCATTACATTCTCCCCTTGTACAGCAGGTCGTGAATAGAACTAAAGCGATAACTTTCATCTCCTCCCTGGATGTTATTTTCTGGGCGAATCGCGAGATCCCAGCCTCTTTGATCAAGCCAGTTTTGATGTCCGCCAAACCCGTAATCGGGTATCCTGCGTTTCTTCGAAGATTCAGCTGGTTAGAGCAAGTTTGAGTAATAGAAGTCTCCTTTGTTCCCGAATCCAGCAGAACTCTTGCCTTGGTCTCCTGACCTGAGAGGTTCGTAATTGTCACATTCGCAGTCGGAAGAAGGGTATAAAATTTATTGACTGAAACTAGTGTAGATGTATTCTCACGAAAAGTAGAGAATTCTTGCGTGGCTAGATTGCCGTTTTGTATTGTTGACTGATTTGAAAGGCTGTTGGAATTTCAGCTGGTGTGAAATGTCGATATACAGTCTCTCTGAAAATTACTGTTGTGAATGCTAGAATGGTGCTTTCTTTTGCAAAAATGGCACGGAAAAGAAGAATTGCATGTGTACACTTTATGCTTGTCAGAAAGGCAATTTTTACACAAACTTAGCTGATAAACAATTTGTTTTTTGTTAAGGATTCATTTTTTGATTTGAAACATTTATAAAGCAGATGATTCCCTTGGCATTTAGGATATTTAATAGAATTGCTTTTAGATAAATTATTAATGGAGTCGATTCACGTGACGTATTCACAAGAGTATATTTACGGGCACGGAATAGGGATGACCCTTCCCTCTCCGCTCCCAAAATGTCGGACAAATTGATGTGTTTTTTTTCTGTTGTTATTCTTTCAGCTGGGTGGCTAGCGGTAATTAGAGAGGCAAGTTGTTGCAGGTCTTTCGGGGACACTCACTGAATTTCCCATTATGCAAGTAGTGCATAACTGTACGGCGTTTGTTCTCTGATTGCCCCTGTATGCAGTTGTCGCATTCTGATGCAGCATTGATAAATAACTGTGCGGCGATAGTATCAAAACGGCGATTGCCGAGGCTGTTTTCAGTGGGGAAAGGTAACTTCCTGTTAAGAAAAAAACTTGGTACTTCTTAAATTTGAATCTTCAAATAGTTGCATTGAATTGTATAAAGGTTAGAAA
Source organism: Araneus ventricosus (assembly GCA_013235015.1). Taxonomy (NCBI): domain Eukaryota; kingdom Metazoa; phylum Arthropoda; class Arachnida; order Araneae; family Araneidae; genus Araneus; species Araneus ventricosus. The sequence continues at coordinate 15,873 of BGPR01016999.1, forward strand.
TATGTTAAATAACCTTGCTAAAATTCAAGCATAAAAGATATCAATTTGTGTAAAACCCTTCATATTTTAGATTCGATTACAGAACAACTGAAATTCAATTTGCTGCAATGCCGATATCTTTCTGAATCGTAACGGTTTTCAACTGGGATTTTTATATGAGCTGTCCTATATATCTGGCTTGGAAATTATGAAAGAAAAATGGGCTTTATAAATTATTTGCTACAAATACTCATCTTTCCTTGAATATTCAAAGTATTTACTTTTAATTTTAATATAATGCTCCGCTAATATATTGTCACGTATTCTGTAAGTTTCTTATAATTTGGTTAAAAAATCTAAATGTTATAAGCAAAAAACGTGAGTAAAAAAATTGGAGAATTTCTTAATAAAGACATTTATATCTCTCCGAATATACGTGCAATTTCTACGGAAATTCGTTTGCTCGCGTTCAGTAAAAAAAAAAAAACATTGATGAAAGTTGCAAATCATTAACGTAAAAAGGGATTACTTTACATCGATTTTCATGACTTCAGAAAGAATGTTTTCCTCGTTGAGTGATTATAAGAGACACGTATTGCAGCAAAATTTGGATCACACAGAAACTTAATAATTAATTAGGATTTTTCGGAATTTTGGTGCAAAGTTACCTCATAGTTGGGGATTCTTTGTACTGGCTATTTTTTCAGTACATTTTAAAATCAAATTCACTGGACACAATTTTAGATACATTTATTGAAAGCCTGGGTGGAAATCTCTCTCTCTCTCTCTCTATATATATATATATAAGGCAATGTTCGTATGTGTCCGTTATACATTAAAAAACTACTGGACCTACTCATGTGCAGTTTTTTGCAAAATTATCTGCGTTGTCCGGTGAAGGTTTAAAGATATTGAAATCCTTGATCTGACCAGTAGAAATAAAGTTAGGGGCCTAATAATATAATATCAATAGTCCCAGATAGCATGCACATATGCAGCAAGTGTGATTTTTCTGGATATTATCTTGTCATGTCAAACTTGACGCGACGAATTTGCTGCGAAACTCTTGCAAAGTAACATAGCATAATCGATCACCCCTTTGTAATGCAAGTTTGCTGTGAAGCTGATACGGCATACTTACACACCACGACCTGGATACAGTTGTATATATCTGGTTTTGATTCTTTGTCTCTCCTTTACAAGACATCTGATTTTTAATAACATCTCCTAGACCGTCCTTTTTATTAATTCAATGAATCAATGATAATTTGAAAAAACTGACTAGGTCTTTTTATAAAAAAATTTACTTTTGAAAAATTCTCCATCCCAACTTTTACTAAATATAGAACTCGCACTTTAAAGAAAAATATATATCGCCTTTTTCTTAATGTTGAAATTTTAACGTTCATAAACAAAATTAAAATTAAACCCCAAAAACAGTCAATGTTTGTTGAAGAATAATAACTTACTTTGTGTCCCATATTTTTTATTATGTCCCATAATTTATTCCTCTAGAAGAACGTAGTTATTAGTGAAAATCGCTCTCTCTTTGACTTCAAATCATATTCTCAACTCAAAATTATAAACAATTAATTAGATCAAGAAGTCAATTTTTAAAAAAACGTGTAGGTGCACGATACTTAGTATCAAGCCAAGCTGCTTTAGCGCAATCTAACTTCGGCGATCGAGGTCTCGCTGGTTTACCGGATAAGACGACATATTTTGTAAGAAAGTTGTCCGGCGTTCGAATCCAAGGTTCGTATGCGTACTTTCTTTTTGCTACTGGTTTGCAATGAACTTGACACAACAAGTTCACTGCAAGTTTGTCGTATGGTGACTTCGAAGTTTGCGTTAACTTGCTGCAGTCTTGTTATGAACTTGCGGTCTTGTCGTGCTGAACTTGCTGCAAGTTTGCAGACTTGCATAACAAGACTGCTGCAACTTTGTTGTAAAATAAAATTGCTATATGAGGTAGCAGTACTATTATTTAAATGTAGATGGCGCCACGAGACAGTACTTCTCGTATTGAAGTTCACGAGATAAGAAATGCTGCCTGCATGCGTAGAAATAAGCTCGAGTGCTGTTGTTTCGACAATTGAATTTATTAATATACATGCACAAAATAATATCGCATTGCCAATCGCATCATCTGGAATTGCAGCGACTCTTTTAGATGGTTGTCGAAGAGCACATTCAGCTCTTACATTGCCATTGAATATACAAAAAAGATAAAAACCAACTTGCAACATTTCAAAAATATCAGGAATGAGTAAAGTACTCCAGCAATGCAAAATAATTATATGGGATGAATGCACAATGGCGCATAAAAAAATTCGTTTAAGCACTGGATCGAACATTTCAAGATTTACGTGGAAACGAACGGCCATTCGGTGGTGCGGTAATATTATTAGCAGGTGATTTTGACCTGGAGCGGCTCGTGTGTAGGGACTGCGGTACTGCAACACCCCCAACTTTTCCCATTGTGTAAATTTAATCAATTTATTTTATTTCGCATTTAACATTTAACTTTATCAACAATCTAACGCAATTTTGCATTAAACGATTACGATATTCAAATGAAACGCGAAGAAAAACCTACGCAGAGAACGAAGTTCCCTATTTTATTTTTTCACTACCCGAAGAACAAGTGCAAAGGAGAAAGTAACAATTCAAACAGGAACTGTGGATACTTCCACTTCCGAATTCCGTCTAAGCAGGCTTCCCCTACCATGTTTTTAAGCTGAAAAGGTACTGTGAAAATCGACAGTTCCCGTGACATTAGAAACGGAGTTTTAAACCTTTTTTTCGCATTCCAAAACTTTGAAAAGAAATAAAGAAATGAAAGATAATTAATAATAAATGAAAATTTAATTGAATTTTTTTTATAGTGATGGAATTTCTTGAAATCCGAAAGATTTTTTTGATGATTTTTAGTTATAAATGCTGAAAAATACATAATAGAAATTTTTCGTGATACAAATACGTTTTCAAAATTTTCGTGAACCCTAATATTCTGTACATTTATATTTGGTATCATGGTTCATTATCCCAAATTGAGATTAAGATTTAGTTAAGAATATTGATAAGCATATTCCCAATTTAAATTATCGCAGCCCACCTTTAGATAGCTGTAATAGATTAAATTAATCATTTTTTTTTTCTCCTCTTGGCAGTACCCGTTACTACATAATACATCAGAGCTTGAACTCAGCTTTCTAACATTAAAAAAAGAATAAAATATTTTCTGACGCACACAATATGAATCGGGATGCGATTATATGTAGCTGTTTTGATTTAAATGGATACAAAATTTTTTAATCGTCGTAAGATCAAGATTAATGTTTTTGTTCTTTCGCTGAAAACAAAACAAGAATGGATTTCATTTTTAAGTAATTTTTAATGATACTAATAAATAGTATTCGCTAACACTTCTGTTTATATAGTTATACTATAACATTTTTTCCTCGTTTTATTTCTGTACTATACTGTAATTTAATGTTAATTTTTTAAAAATGTAGTAAGGAATACAGAAAACGGAACTCAAAAACAAATTTCGAGCTTAAATTTTTTATTAAAAATAATTTGTTAAAATACTTACCTATTTGAAGAAAAAATTTTATTAGTTATTCATTAAATATAAAACTACTTAAAGGTAATGTAAAAAGCCAAAAAGTGTAAATGGTTCAAATATGCACTACTGCGCAGTGGAGGATTAAAGCTGCGCAGGAAGGACAGCACTCCCAAGATTACATAACACGAGCCGCCACTGATTTTGACTATCTGTTATTCAACGTTCAACACCAGCTGATGAACTAAATGCGTGTTTAAAAACATCACATTTGTGGAGACATGTTAATAAATTTTTATTGACGACAAACATGTGTGTTAAATTACTAAACGATCCTTCTGCAGAGCATTTTGCGATACAGTTATTGGATATTGGAAATGGGAAAATTAAAATTGAAGAAATAATAGGTTGCATTAAATTATCAAACGATTTTTACAGTATCACTCACTCACAAGAAGAATTAGTTCAGTGCATATTTCCAGATATCAAACAAAATTACAAAAGTCATCAATGGTTAAGTGAACGTGCAATATTAGCTGCAAAAAATGTGGGTGTAAATTTCATTAATATCAGCATTTAACATATGTTACCAGGAGAAACAGCTATACTTACAAATCAATAGATACTGTTGTAGATCAATATGAATAAATTATCCAACTGAATTCTTAAATTCACTTGATTTATCTGGATTGCCACCCCACATGATTAATTTGAAGGTTGGTGTTCCTATTATTCTTCTTAGAAACATTGCCCTAACCCATCTTTGCAATGGTACCAGATTGGCAGTTACAAGATTATTAAACAATGTAATCGAAGCAACAATTTTAATTGGCAAATTCAAAGGAGAGAATATGCTAATACCACGTATACCAGTGATACCAACAGATACCCATTCCAATTCAAACGGTTACAATTTTCAATTAAACTGGCTTTTGCAATAACGATAAACGGATAACAAGGTCAATCATTGCAAATATGTGGATTGAATTTGGAGAATCCATGTTTTCTCATGGACAATTATTGTATATAAGCCAAATAGGATCACCAAAAACATTATATATCCAAAAGCATTGCTATGAACTTAAGGCACCCATGTAGTGTACCTTTATTTGGAAATCGAAAAAGGCCCTCATATGGTGAGGTTGAAGAGATGTGGATTAGAGTGTTAGGTAGACAAGCAGAATCACAGCCTTCCCAGATAGCAAAGAAGGTTGCGGAAAGGTTGCCATTTCACTTTCCATAGGCTGTCCGCGAAAGTATTTCCGCGCAAACCGTTTCGGAAACCATTGCCGCTTAGGAATAGGAAAGCTTTTTATGAACTGTCTCACCGACAAGGTTTGAACGACAAGTTCGCGAAAGCATTTCCGCGCAAACCGTTTCGGAAATCATTCCCTCAAAATTGGCGTAGGAAAGCTTTTTATGAACCACCTTTCCCATCGTGTGTAGCCTCCTCCGGTATAGTGGTTAGTGCGCTTGTCTTCCAACTCTATGAACGCGGGTTTGATCCCCCGCTCGGAAGAATGTGAAGTTTTGTCACAATCTACAACGAAATCGTGCAAATAAGTTCAATTAAAAATTATTAATTAAGATTCCTAATTAATCTAATTAATTGACATTCCAGATAACTCTAAGTTGGACTAAGATGACGTCAGAAGATGGGGGGATAAAAACGGGGGTTGGACCTCTCTGTAAGAGTATGGCTCCGGAGGGGGGAAGGGGGGTTATATTTTGTCCGCCCAAGGAGGGCTCTTAACAACCTTTTGAAATTCCTGAAACAAGCTTGTAATTAAAGGTTGGGGAAATCTTACTAAAAACCTTACAGAAAACCTTGTTTCTTGTTGACTAGCGAACTTTTCCGCTACCTTGCCGGAAGGTTCAACTTACGTCATGGAAACCTTTGTGACAACCCTTTACCCTTGCCGACGATAAGGTTTCCAAAACCTTTTAGACAAGCTTTCTTTGCTATCTGGGTTAGCTAGATCACCGGTGGAGTAGGTACTAATTTTTTTTCTTTGTGGCTGTGATTCCGGTTCGCCCCTGGCCTCCATCCAGATAGCAAAGAAAGATTGTCTAAAAGGTTTTGGAAACCTCGTCGTCAGCAAGGGCAAAGGATTGTCACAAAGGTTTCCATGTGGGTTGAACCTTTCGGCAATGTAGCGGAAAGGTGGTTAGTCAACAAGAAACAAGGTTTTGTGTAAGGTTTTTAGTAAGATTTCCCCAAGCTTTTATTACAAGCTTGTTTCAGGTTTTTCAAAAGGTTGTTAAGAGCCCCCATTTCACCCCTCTGAAGCCATACTCCTACAGAGGGACCACACTCCCTTTTTTCACCCCCTTCTTCTGACGTCATCTTAGTCCAACTTAGATTTATCTGGAGTGTCAATTAATTAGATCAATTAGGAATCTTAATTAATAAAAGCTTAATTATTAATTTCAATTAATTTGATTAATCTAATTTTTAATTGAACTTACTTGTACGATTTCGTTGTAGATTGTGACAAAACTTCACATTCTGCCGAGCGGGGGATCGAACCCGCGTTCATAGAGTTGGAGGGCAAACGAAATAACTACTATACCGAAGGGGGCTACATACGATGGGAAAGGTGGTTCATAAAAAGCTTTCCTACGTCAATTTTGAGGGAATGATTTCCGAAACGGTTTGCGCGGAAATGCTTTCGCGAACTTGTCGTTCAAACCTTGTCGGTGAGGCAGTTCATAAAAAGCTTTCCTATGTAAACCTTGCGGCAATGGTTTCTGAAACGGTTTGCGCGGAAATACTTTCGCTGACAATCTATGGAAAGTGAAATGGCAAACTTTCCACAACTTTCTTTGCTATCTGGACAAAGACTAAGCTCCTCCCTTCTAAGAAACTTGATAGCCGCTGGTCAGCTTTCACGACTTGTAGGGGTGAATTTCGAGTCGGGTGTTTGCATATCGTTTGGCGAAAAGAATCGGTGAAAGCTTCGAAAGAAGGCGAGAGAGTCTAGATTTAAATTTTTTGATCAATATATTGCCGAACAAATGCTATTTTCTCCAACAATAGGAAAGCAGCTGTGGTTGTCCGAATGCAGACTTAAATTTGCATTAAAATTATCACCCAGTATATTTGAGAAAATTGTATGAAATTTTCATGAATAATATTGTAATTTCTGAACATTTCGAATTCTTCCCGAAAAGATTTGAGAACAAGTCACTGACTTCTTAGTATTATAGAAGCCAGTATCATTCTGCATACAAGAAGCCGAGAATGAAATTGTATATTTTGATTAATCCTAACGAGGGGCCTTTCAAACAATATAATATGTAGTGTTCAACGGTTCGTTGCAACAATGAAGAATCTGGATTACAGGCTGTACCTCCTTTATTTAGGCTTCCTTCATTCATATAAAAATGATTTCTTATTCTCCTCAGCGAGAATGTATTACTTGCGTGCAATTCTACCCTTCTCAGCGAGAAATAGAATGCAAAACAGCTATCGCGCAGAGCAACCCGAAAAACCACACTCGCTCACCTCCTATCCAAAATCTCTCTGTCCCTCTCAATTGCGGTGACCGGTGACCCTAGAAGGACACGGACTGGGTTCACTGTTCCCAAGCCTGCCATCTATCGACATTAAAAGAAATGTCACCCAGTTCCGCGTGATAACTGCAAATTTAAGCGATCTGGACCTCCGAAGCGCTACATAATACCATTTACTTCGATTGAATCTTTGCATCTAAAAAAATATACTAATTTAATACTATTTCATCTTATAGACGCACAAATGTTTCTCGTATGATTATCAAGATTAGTTGAAGATGTGACACTTTACGGCAGTGGAGGAGGAAGCCACCCTTTCACTTTTTGAGGAAAAGATTAAATTTTTATTTTATTTTAGCTGCCTAAAACTAGGGAGTATAAAAAAAACAACCCTGTCAGGGTAAGCCAGATAATTTTGTAACTAAATTTTAAAATTTTGTTGCCTACCCCCAATACTCTGGGGTGCTTTAAGGTGTCAATAATTTTTTTTAGGTGTCAATAAAACTTTTGCCACCCAATCGCCGCTACTGTTTTATGGTATGAAAAAAACTGTATCACTTCTATTATAATAAGTGTGCAATTTTATTTTTCCTCAGAAAAATAAGCTGAACATGAAAATCTGTTCATAATCAAGTATTCGTACACATAAAATCCGAAAAACAACCCCAGGAACAAGGTTTGTGTTTATGTGTGGGCACTCTCAGAAATCAAAAGTGGACTGTTTCAGTTGACCGCAAAAGTATGCAGCTATGAGCAGGGATGTCTTATCCATTGGTCTAAATAGGCTGTAGCCCAGGGGCACCTAAAAGTTTCTTAAGGGGACATACGACTCTTAAACCTCGAAAAAATGATGGAAAACTGTCGAATTTATCTGTCATTGTACCTCTAAAACAACAAAATTCAGGAACTCATTTTTTTTTCTAGAAAAATATTTGTTCCTTCTTTTATAGCACACACTTTTTCAAACCTCATATTGGTAAGTATTTATTTGAGAGAGTAATAAATATGGGTATAATTTTTGGAGAAAAAATGAGATAGTCACCTTGAGTGCATGATTACGGATAAAATATTTATCTAAACACAATATTTTGGACATCTAAAGTAATCCAAACAGTCTGTTTAAGAAACTGAACCACAATTTGTTAAAATTAAAATTTTATTTCTATTTTATATACCGATTTAAAATAAAAATGCTAAAATAGTTAAAATTTCAACTTTTCTACCCCCCCCCCCCAAGAAAAAAGGCCTTTGGAGAAATAGGTACAAAAATGTGGTTCAATTTGGAGAACATGGCAAAATACATATTCTGTAAACATTTTATTTAAAAATATTCAATAGTTCTTGAGATACCGTGAGCGCAATATAAAAAAAACACACTTTGAGATATAGCGCTTTAAAGATATGGCCATATTCAATGTTTACGTTGAAGAGTTGATACATTTTCCTTCATAACTTTCATAATTATGGGAATTTTTTTAACGTGGATTGTTTTAAATTATTCAGAAAGGACAGGGAAATAATATATATTTTTTTCATAAAATCGAAAATTTTCGAGGTTTAACAGTCGTATGTCCCCTTAAACTGTTTATTTCATTTGAAACTTTTATTTTTATTTTGCCATTGTTTTAATTCTGTATTTCATTAATATAATTTTGAATTAATTAAACATTAATGAATATTGTATATTCTTTGTATTCCTGGCGTCTTAAATTTTTTTCACTTCCTCTAAGCCTCTTCCTTCTTCTTCTATGAAAGCAAGTCGTAGGCAGCATTTAGAATCTTATTCTATACTTTGACCCCTTCCAAGACCCTTCAACCCCTTCCCTTCCAGTGTGCCCGGATTTCAACTAAAAAAAATATGACAACCCTGATAATATATAAAGCGAAGTAAATGAAAAATGCAAGAACTAATAAATTAAAACACCAGATGTGAATAATAATGGAGGGAAAAAAGAAAAATAGCGAAAATAGGCATAAAACGTCCGAATTTGACACTTAAAATTGAATAAATAAATATTTAATTCGAATTTAAAAAAAAATGTACGTCCAGAAAGGTGCTAAATTGCTGTAGGGAAGGTTCTATTGTATAGCGCAATTACACTTGTTATTAATATTTAAAGAAAAAGTACTTTATTCGAAATATTATTTCTTAAATTACTAAATTATCTGAATTACTAAAATAATAATAGCAAAAGTATATAATGTCATCTATGTCGTAGTATGTATAGAGGGAAAATTTTATATTTATATAAACATTCTTTTTTTGCCTTCATTTTATTTTTGACCTCTAAAATTGCGAGGTGATTTCCTATTTTCATCGATCTTTGATATCTGGGATCAACATGTTCTGGCTGTTAATATTCAAAATAAAAAAAAATCAATTTTTGCTTTATTCTCTGTTGTCAAAAAAAGTAACACGTATTATTTTTTCAGTTTTCTGCCCCTTTTCGGTTCACATTGAAAAGAAACATTTTTTTTTTCTGCTAAAAGCAACTGATCTTGCACTTGAAAACAATCTTTTGTGACTTCTAAAATTCGCTATTGCTTACTATTCGCTATTGTTACTTACTTTTATAAAATCTGCATCTAACAACGATACTAATTTACTGAACGTCAATTAAATTCTTCATAAAATAAAACTATTACATACGTAGTATAAATAAACATATCTATAAAGAAGTTCTTAAATAATTGAAATATTTGCAGAGAATTCTGTTTGATTCTATAGTACCCTAGATATTATGCGACAATTTAACATGTTTATTACTGATGCCGAAATCAGATGCAGTAATACCTCGTTACAACAATACTTTGGGGACCAAATAAAGATATTGTTATAGAGGGATGTATCATTATATCGAGGGGCGATATAATTACGATATAAAAAACTTAAATTTTGGCTGTTTTAATGTGGACACAATACAACAATATACATTTTGCAAAAAAAAGCATCCCCAGAGTGTTAATGACTGTTAAAGCATACAAAAATTTGGAAATTCAGCTACACTCATATACCTGAGAAATAATCTAATATTTCAGTTTGCTTATTAATTTTTTGAACTGTTAAGTCAACTAACAAGGTTTGCATAGCACGAAAATGATAATCATTTGTGGATTAAAGGCTTGAAAAAAAAATGCCCGTAGGGACTGAACTGATTGAACAGGTTCCTGGGATGTCAATAAAGATTGCGATGGATCTGTATCACCATAATCGTCCTCTTTATCATAATTTTCCATTTCGTCTGTGATTTCGGACAGAATATCTTCTCCTATCTATATCTAACTCCTGCAAAAAACATCCGCTGTTAAAGATTCTTCCACGTTAATTCCAGACATTTTGCCACTTTTTTTCTTCAAGCTCAGTTCAAGACTTTTGAAGGCTCAAAACACATTCGTCAGCATCTGAAACATCTCCATTTTTGGAATTTTCGTCATTATCAGTTTGCTTATCCTTCATGAAAAATTGTTACAGAGAAAAGAAAATGGTGTTGAGATTTAAAAAAAAACATTGTTGTACAGGGGCTTATTGCTGTACAGAATATTGTTATATTGAGGGGAGATTAACATTATGTTCTATGCAAATTCACCGGGACCACAACATTGTATCGTTGTATAGGGATATATCATTGCATCGGATATCGTTGTAGCGAGAGTTTACTGTAGATCAACTTATTTACAAGAGAAGTTAAAATCATATAAACAAAGTATTTACAAGAAAAATTCCAAATACACTCTCTGTTGTTACTCATTTTTTGGGTATGTGTGTGTGTCTACTATTGATTTAGGATTTTTTTTATGAAAATAAAAACTATAATTTTCACTAATAAATAAAAATACCCATTAAGAATTCTTTAAATAGTTGAACTATTCATAGATAATTATGTTTGATTTCTCCCAGCACTAAATACAGTAAAAGAAATAAACCATTTAATAAACTTGTAATGCTGGAATTAACATCAAGATAGTATTTACAATATGGAGCAACATTGCTTAAAATTTTCGTTATATTTTACGTAAACATTTTTTTATATATTTATTAAGCATATAGTTAAAAAATTTCGTTCATCATCGCTTAAATTAGCTGCCGACAATTTGTCTTCTATTAATTAATCATTGTATATCAATTCAAAAAATATTTTTACTGAGAATGTTGCAGAAATTCAGGTCGATGTTAATAACTTGCACATGGATACGCATTTCCAGCAATTATTTTTGACAGCCGTTGAGTGGAAAATGACTGACATTCATACTGAAATTCAACTGGTAAAGTTTTTTGTTATGCCATAAATTCTGTTAAAAAGACTTTTGCTCTTTTGCTACATTATAAAATAACTGGACATATCGGCTTAACTCGGACGCTTCTGATTTTCGACACATTTTCCAACTGAGAAGTGTTTGGTATATGAATTAAATATCCCATATTGTCCCTTTTTCACTTATCAATTAATGGGTCATATTAAAAAAAATATTAACTGTATTTAATGTTTTAAAAGTTAGCTTCTAAACACACACAGAATTCTGCTTGTAAACATTCTTTACTTTGAAACGGATATAACCTGCCTTATATGAACAATTTAAATGAATCATTCTGAAGATAAATAGCAAAACCAGTAGCAAGATGCAAATGGGTCATTCTCACACAAAGGAGCTTTTTACAGTCCCGGGGGGATAAAAAAATAAAAAGTACAATAAATGTCGCAATATTTTTGTTCATATGTATAATTTAAGTTTTAAGAAAGTTATTCAATACGTTTCTACTAAAATAGTTTTACTATTTAACTCTCATTTTTTAATGAATATAAGACAAAAGTCCCCTCCGTGGACGTCCCTACACATGAAATTCAAAATAATATTTAATGACATTCAAGCAATTTTTTAAAAAATTGCATTTTTTAAAATTTTTACACTTTGTCCCCAGTCAAATACGTCTCCATCCGTGGACAAAGAAAATAACTTAAAAAAATACCACAAATGGCAGCTCATGTCAAATCATCATGAAAGAGTTTATTAGAGAGGCAGACAATTTGTTCTTGAAGGAAAAATTTTCGTTCTATTGCGAATTTATTGAATATATTCCAATTAATTAGTTCCATTTAGAGCTTGGTAAAGTTCTCAGCGTCCACTCCGTGGACATCATAAATAAGTTAAGAAAAATCTAATTTATAATTAAAATACAAAATTTTGATAGGTTTAGTATCGAATTTAATAAAAATAAGTGTACAACTTTAGCTACGTAAAAACCAAAGCACTTAAAAATTCAAAACTCAGTTTTTGTCTCCTCCGTGGACACAGCATCTCCACAGAGAGGATGGCATTGTCAATGAAAGAGACAAAATCTCAAAAATCATGATACAGTTAGATAAATTAAAATAATATCAATTCAAAGTTCTTTGGTAGATATTTTTTAAAATTATATTTAGAGATTTTCTTTTGTGATTATAAAAAAAAAATAAAAAGAGAAAGCAGTCAGAAGCTCAAATTCAGAAGAGAAGAGAGTAGAAAAAACTTAATACGAGACTTACTAGATTGTTTATTACTAAATAAATGTATAATATTCCTTAATTTAATTGATAATTGAATACTTTCCTGCAAAATGTTGATTTTCATTTATATGAAATTGTTTGTGAATATTATATAACTAATGCACAGTCAGGGCCATTATTTAAAAAATGTTATTTATTTTAAAATGTTAAGTTTTCTTGCACTGTTTTTTAATAACTAATTTTATTGTTTAATTATAAGAAATAAACCTGTACCAAATCTGCCCAATAATTAGTCAATTATGCTTTCGTTTAAAATGTAAAAGTTCCTTTGACTATCATTTCTGCTTCGTAGACAGGTCAAAAATTTTAAAACTTGAAAAAAAAACAGTGAAACATAAAATAGAAAACTTGACCACTAATATAAGGTTATTTATTAAGCTTAAATGGAAACATCCGCGCAATTTTTAAGATTTTTTACATATTTTTGTAAAATAATTTTTTTTTAGCTATTTGTGCCTTTTTCGCGAGAATGACCCAAATGCTTTTTTCAATATCTTCCGATTTTCGGAAATTTTTTAAACAGTTGACTATTTTATCGTTACTGTTTTTTTAATTTTATTAATTTATTTACTTTCTTTTTATTTTGCCGATACCTGCCGTCATCCTTTTGGTTATTGTTCTGAACTGAAGATCAGGTAGTAGTTCGGAATTAGCTGTTACACTAGTAGTAATAGGAGGTACCTGGGGAGTACAATATAACCTTCCCTTCAACAATTTGGTCCCATCTCCCATGGACGGTAAAGTCTCCCACCCAAATCCTTCTCCCTCCTCGTGCCACAGAACGGTGGGATCAGTTTTCCTTCCCCCTTTCCTTCTAACCGCAAGAAGATATAGAAACCAGTAAAATTTTCTGCATACAAGAAGCCGCGAATGAAAAAAATATATTCGTTTAAATTTTTTAATATTGTTTATAATTCTTAAAAATATGTTGCTTTATTATTTAAAATAATCTCCGATCCTATAAAGTATTTAGTTCTGTGGAAAAAGTTTGATACATTTTTTTTACTATTTATTTTAAATTATTTTAAAATTTTATTTTTTTATACGCTAGATACTGAAACCAACTCTCTCGCAATTAAATGTTTTGTTATGTTTCCAAAATTTACTACTTAAAACTGCTTATAAACAGAATAAATTAAAATCAACAAAAATAACCGGTTTTGGAAGTTGGTAAGGCGACGAAGGGGCCCCAAAACTTGCCTTGCCTAAGGGCCCCTATAGGGCTTAATCCAACCCAGGGTCTATTTGAGACAACTTATGTTATTTAGTTTGATAAAATCTGCATCTAACAACGACACTAATTTGGTGAATGTCAATTAAATTCTTCATAAAATAAAACTGTTACATACTCAGTATAAATAAACATATCTATAAAGAATCTTAAATATATGAAATGACATATCTTAAATAATTGAAATATTTGCAATCAATTCTGTTTGATTCGATACTGCACTAAATATTATTCGACAATTTAACATGTTTACTACTGATGTCGAAATCAGATAGATCAACTTATTTACAAAAGAAATTAAGATTAGCTAAACAAAGTATTTACAAGAAAAAAAAAATCTTAAATTACAAAAATAGCAAGTTATATAATGACAAGTTACATGCAGTATTTAGGGAAAAACTCCAAATATACTCCTGGTTTTACTTTTTTTTGGCGGGGGTGTCTACAATTGCTATAGATTTAAAAAAAAAAATAAAAACTATAATTGGTACTACGTAACAATAAATAAACATTTCCATGAAGAATGTTTTAAATATTCACAGATAACTATGTTTGATTGCGCCCAGCTCTAAATACAGTAAAAGAAATAAGCCATTCAATAACAATAAACTCGCAATGCTGGAATTAACAGCAAGACAGTATTTCCAGTATGCAGCAACATTGCTTAAAATTTTCGTTACATTACACGAATACATTTGTTATATTTATTAAACATATAGTTAGAAAATTTAGTTCTTTGTCCTAAAAGAATACGTGAACTATTTTTCCTCAAAAATAATGAAAACAAAAAGGTTTAGCAAGAAAAATTATTTATAAACTAAAAGAAATAGCGAGTGACAAGTGTTGTATGTTAACACTAGGACCGGCCTTTAGCTGATTGGACCAATTGCTCCAAATAAGGTACCGCTTAAGAGTTGCAATCTACTCAAACTTATTCAAATTAAACTCGAGTATCATTTTGATTTCAAAACTTAATCCTCTTAAATTCGTTTACAAGCCAATTTTTTCTTGAAGCCGGCTGACTGTTTTAGAAGTCAAAAATTGTGATTTTTTTTCTAGGTTTCTGTGTTTTCGTTAGTTAAATACGTCCGTACTTTGTGTTCCTCAGAGATTATGAATAAATAACTTTACACTTCTCTTAATTCCCACGAGAACTTAATTTCTCTATAATGCACCCAATCATAAAAGCAATAAAAGATTATCATTTCTTGAATTTAAAAAAAATTTAAGTTTTAAGTAAATGAAGTTATTAAAGTTATTATTTTAAACTTAATAAAATTTCAAAAATAAATATTATATTATTTTATTTATTAAAATTTAAAAAATAAATATTATTTTATTTATTAAAATTTAATATTGTTTATTTATTATATGTTATTTATTAAAACTTAAATATATCGGGATTATATTTAAGTATATTGGCACCACATTTAGTAAGGCCGGCCCTGGTTAACACGCTAGCACTCACAGAAATTAAATGTTTACAAAAAGCACAGCGGAGGTAGTAAACAAAAAATAATGATAAGAACGCTATAAATCATTGTCAGACCAGGAGAAGGGAGGGGCTTCAGATGTGTATTCTTCCGCCGAAAAGGAGGAGCTTTGCAAAATGGGGGAAATTGCACTTTAATTTTCAGATTCTTTTGAAAAAATGCAGCTTTTATACATTTTTTTTTAAATTTAAAATATGCATCGGAAAGAAGACTTTAAAACGAAGGTTTCCATTTAGTTACTTATATTTTATTTATGCTTGCAAATTTTCTAAAATTGTTTAAAACCCGAAATTGAAATTTAGCGACTTTTCAAAAATTTTTAAAAATACTTTAAGCTGTCAGAAAAAAAGTCCCTATGTCAAAAAATGCATTTTTATTTCTTCTATCAAATGCACTTGATTGCATTAAAAAAACGCGATAGAAAGCGAGAAAAGGTGTAAGTATTAATATCCATAGAATAACATTACGTTCTGAAATTGTAGGTAGCGTGTACGCGGCAGCCTTAAAGTTGAATACAACAATAATTACAATTTATGTAATCCAAAACACAAAAATAATATTGTCTATGTAAATATCTAATTTTAACCAAATACAATAATTGATATCAAACTTTCAATTGTGTTCATTTAATCTATACATATATACTCAAATCTAGCAATAGAAAAGCATTGCCGTGTTCAGCTAGTATATAAGAAAAATAAATTTTATAAATACCTGATTATAATTAACAATTTTACCCCTATGTATCCTGTCAAATCAGGATGACGTTTTAGAAATCTTTTTATTCAATTATTGCCGGATGTGTTATTAATATATCTATCTATTACTGCACCTTCTCAGTTATATAAACGTTTATTATAATTTTAAAATCAATACTATTGACTGGAAAACCGAAGTCACTGAACTGGACTAAACGTTACAACAGTCTTTTCCTTCTCATTAGAGGAAACTGGGGGATTTCTACGTTTCCTCAAATTAATTAGCTTTCTTTTGTAACAAACTGTGCGCATCAAGTACCAAAGAAAAAAAAAAGATTCTGCCTCTTTAAGAGTACCCTAACGTTGTGAAATGGCTTTAAAGCAAGCTTCTAAGGTCTTTGGAGAGAATTCCATATACTTGCAAGCCCTAACTACCTTTTATATACCCTGGGCATATCTTAAGCAAAAGCAAACATTGTTCTTACTATTATTTAATACAAAGATATATTTAAAAATCAAGTGGGGTTGCTTTCCACAGCAAATTTCCATGCTGCAAAGAATCTCTCTTTTTCGGTGCAAAGTTACCTCAGGTCAGAAAAAACTTTCTTCGCCAGAGGCAGATTTTTAAGTACTAAAATTTTCGCTGAAAACTGGCTCATTGTCTCTTTCTTCAGTAATCTCCTGAATTATTGTTATATACGTTTAACGGATGAAATACACAAGTCAGTCTTGCCAATAAGCTAGAAAAAAATCTAAATCCTGTACCCTTAATCCGTTGATCTCTATTTCACTTTTCACAAAAATTTTACACAGGTGCAAAGTAACCCCATTTTACGGTATCAGCTTTCCGTGATACGGGGTGAGCCAAAATCATTTTCAACTTCGTTACTTTCTGGTCGGTCCCCTGATGCCCTCGTGACAGAATCTTCACAGTAAATCGCTACGATTGCACATAACACGATTCTACGCAAATTGATTGTGAACCATTATACCCGCATTAACTCCATTTTTTTCTTTTTACGAAGTATGCTTAACTTTTAGATACGAGTGCATATGTAAAGTTTGTTAACAACAGAATGAAGAATATTACTAGAACATGTGGCAAGTAAACAACTAGAGAAAATGTTCCTTCAAGCAATGCTGAAGGTAGGACAGACAAGGTTCAATGGGTTAGCCCTTGCTAACATTCATAAAGACAGAAAAGTTAATGTTGAAGATGTGATTGACATATTTTGTAAGAAAAAGTCAAGAAGATTGGCCACTTAACCGACTTCCAAATTTTAAGCTTAATAATCGAACTATTAAAAATTCTACTTCTTTTAAATATTTGAGTTTGATTATAGATTGCAAGTTAACTTGGACAGACCATATTTCCTATTTACGCAAAAATTTATATAATCTAAGTTCAAATTTAAATCGCATTGTTCTAATTTCTCCCCATCTTTTAAAATTGTGGTATTTTTCAGTTTTAGAGAAAGCTTTATTATATGGTGCATGCATTTGGGGGAAATCTCCAAATAGTCAACAAATTGGCAAGCTC
>BGPR01017000.1:0-14944 GCA_013235015.1 Araneus ventricosus
TGGGTTATGATGCTTTTATGATTTCGATAATTATTAGTTACTGATTTCAACATTGGAATTTTAATATATTTGCTTTTCTGAGTTTAAATTTAAATGTTTGAAGCATTATACCTCATTTATAGTTAAACGCATACAAGTGAAAGTGGAGAAGGATATTCGGAATTGGACTCAATTTGCCCTCGGATTTTTAAACGCACGCGCATCATTTACTTGACTGCTGCCGTGAATTCACCCTTCAATTAATTGATAATATATTGTTTTAACTACAAAAATTGGATAAGCTTTAATTTTCTGCCGTGAATTGTTATGAAACCAGGTGTCTCTAAACATTCGTTTCACATTCTTTGTATTGAGAAAATCTATCTACAAATCTATCTAAAAATCTATATGAATTTTGTTCATCGTTTCTTACAAAAGCAGCTGTTTTTTCTGTGCGTGAGTCTTTTTTTCACGAACATGTTTTTAATTATATCAACTTAAATTTTTTGTTGGAATAACAAGTGGTTCATTGGAGGAAATTGGTTAGTAAACATATATATAGACGAAGGCGTCCTACTTTAACACATTATACGTTTTATAGATGATACAACTGGTTAATCCTTGATAGTTGATGATGGAAAGAACGTCGAGAGACATTCAGCAGTACAATCACGCGTCCACTTAAATGTTTTAAGGCATTCTTGTAATTTCTCAATATTCATACTAAGGACAATGGAAACCAAAATGTAAACAACTAATTTTATAATTCAGTTGTCCAGGCCTTTGTAATTACTAGCTATTTTTGGGTCCTTTATAAAGAAACCATAAAATATTGATTACGCACATTATGATATGGAAAAATACAAAAATCAGATTTTAAATCATACAGTCTCACAAGGTAATCTATTTCCACCACTATAATTCAGTAAATAAATTTCGGTATCATTATTTCAATGTTATTTCACCCTTCTAACTATTTGAAATAAATTGAATTTTATTCCGAAACATATTTTCTTACGGGACAATGATTCTTCATCGACCACTGAACTTCGAAGAGCACATCAATATCTTTTAATGACCAGATCCATCTGCTCTATCCCCAAGATAATCGCCTAATAGGAATCTTGAGTGCCAGCAGCGAAACTATGATCATGTCTAATATTTTCATTGTTCGTCGACTGCAGCTGGGAAGGAAAGGAAGGACGCAGATCGAAATGCTTCCCAATAGTCTGTGGAATGTCCGCATTCCGATCAACTAGTCACCATCAGCAAGGTTGTTAGAAGAAAGAAATGCATGACTTCGTCCATTCATATCTGAGCAGTTCATATGAACTGAAATTAAAACAGATGTTGCTGTCAGGGTGATGCAACTCTTCTGCAAGATATTTAAATGATGACAAGCATAGCGAATAACGAAATGTCCTATTGTGTCAATTTTTTTGTGAAAATCACTATTTAGATTGGTAGTTTGTAGCTGTCTCTCTCTCTTACTTTAGGGATTTTTTTGAATTTGTGTAGATAGTTTTTCGTGTGAAATATTGATTCAGGAACACATTTATTAGTTCTATAACTTGTAAGAAATAGGTATATTTCTTATAGATTAAAT
Organism: Araneus ventricosus; assembly: GCA_013235015.1. Lineage (NCBI taxonomy): Eukaryota > Metazoa > Arthropoda > Arachnida > Araneae > Araneidae > Araneus > Araneus ventricosus. The sequence goes on from BGPR01017000.1 coordinate 1,586, forward strand.
ATACTGAGAAATCGCTTCGCTATTTTGAGGCAATAATTAATAGCCGCGCGTAACGGAGGGTTAATATACAGGGTGACCATTCCCTGTTTGGAGGCATTTGCATCTAAAACTAATGAACGCAATTAAACCAAATTTCATATACAGACTGTCTAAAACATGGGGGAGATAATTTCCGCAAAAAATAAAAAAGTACCAAAAGCCGTCAACAGGGGAGATTTTGGCGCTACAGCCACTTACGCACTATGAAATTTGCACGATCGAGGTAGATTATGCAAATTTCATAGTGCATAGCCGCGCTCAGTTAAGGTAGGACACATTTTAAGCACAAATCAACGGTCAATCAAATAACTACTGACTGAACGTTATCTCTCCCCAATTTAAAAGAGAATGAATGACTCTGCTGTCACGTAGGCACTATGAAATTTACATAATCAACCTCGATTATGCAAATTTCATAGTGCGTACGTGACAGTAGAGAAAAAATATCCCCTTTTGGAATTGTTTTTTTCCTCCCGTCTCTCCATATCTTCCACAATCTGCATATGAAATTTCATTTCATTCCGTTCATTAGTATTATCTGCAGATGTCTCCAAACAGGGAAAGTTATTATATGGCCACCCTGCATGTTAGTAGTTATGAGTTTATATAAATATTAATTTTATTATTAAATTTTGAATATCCGTTTTTTTTCAATTTATTCTGAAATAGTTAATAAAAATTTACATATGGAAAGATCTCTAATTAAATAGAGTTGATACAGATAAAGTTAAAATTCTATCTAAAAAATCTACGTTTCCATTAAGAAGCAGGAAATAGATGATAGCTGGATTGCTTAAGAAAAACGTGGGTTTTTTTCCTTGTGTTTTTTGCGAAATCGTAATTTTGCACACATGCTGATTTACCCAAAGCTAATATTTGTAAGAGGAAAATATTTACAAAACTATCTTAATATAAAACATTACATTTAAATTTTTGACAAATAAAATTTGATTTTTCCTTCGAAACGAAAGTCTTGTAATCAAATAAACAAGTCCACTACTAACAGAATAATTTTCTTCATTTTTTTCTATATAAATGCCTTTTAATCGTATGACTATTTATCTTGTTGTGAGTTGCCCTACTAATGAAACAATTTCCTCATAATGGCACTATTAAAACATTAGCAGTCAATACCAGTGAAATCAGTCTGGTTAATTAATAAGTTTTAAAATGAATCACTTCTATGTAGAAATTCCGAAATGTAGTTTTAGAGAGTGGATTTAGAAAAAAAGAGAAAGAGCTAAACTGGATCATGATTATAAAATATCTAGACATCTAAAATTTAAAACTGTTAATTCATTGAATCGTTTCCCAATCATCAGAAAGCTTCCTCCTTCCAAATAAATACAAAAATTACTGCTTAATCCATCTAACAGTACTTTCAGTGTTTACACATAAGCCGCTAAACTTTTAAACAAATCTTTACTTAATGAAAAAGGACAAAAAACTAATTCCACAAGCTTCGAGAAACTTTCCCGTAATATCTTCTAAGTTTTGTCTTTCTGAATGGTGCAAATACTGCGAATTCAGGCTTTGGCTAAGTTGAAAAATTCTGCATTTCCAGCTCATCTATCATCACTGAATGACTCGAGTCAAAAGCATACATCAAGGAAGCCGCCTATTTATAGTCCTGTCAGCAACAAGCATGGAATGAATGTCACTAATTCTTCGGAAAGAAAAGTATGCATTTCCCAACAATCACGGATTCTTATAATGAGGTGAACCTCAATTAATAATTCGAAAATTAAGTAATTATCGATCATAAATAACAAAAACTGTAAAATATGGAATATTTGAAAATAAGTGTGTAAAAAAATGTCCAAGGGTAATTTTGAAGGAAATAAATTGGTTTCTTTAAAGGTAGTAACTTAAAGATAACTATTGAAAAGATTTCATAATATTATTCCTACAACTTGAATCGATAGTTTATGATCTAAAGTGTGTGTTTGGAAGAAAGAGGGTTCTGTTTCCTCCTAATTCCTAATTGTGTAAATCCTCTTTCTAAAAATTTGTTATATTTACAAGTCAGAAATTATTTTTTTCAACATATTACGTGGACTTTTCTTTCTTTACCGAAGTGAAATTTAATAGATACAATGTTTAGATTTTTTTCAAAATGTTTCTGATTGAGACTCGGATAGTTTGATGAAGTGTCTTTTTCTGACACGATATCAGCTGTATTATGAATTATTTTGGAATATCACAAATATTTCACTTCCATAATCTTTCGTGTTTGGCTGCTAACTAAAATTAAATTAACAACGAGCGCCTTTTAGAGCAGCTAGAAAGCTTTTATATGTTCTTGTAAAATTGTCTTGATGGTCTTTACGAAAAAAATTCTCTATATTTTCATTAAATTCTTAAAAGTGCATAAAATGAAGCAAACATGTTTTCTATTCACTTCATATATTATAAATGTATCACTATTTAATGTGCATCCATCCCTTATGAATTGCCAAATCAATCTTCTTACAGTACCTGAGATTATAAGTGTGTTGTTGAAAAGAAACTTTTCGAGCAGTTTTGTGATTAATGCAGAATCGGAAAAAGCACGATGTCTTCAATTGAATCCCATTTCGTCACACAAACAGTAGTAGAAAACAAACAGCTATTTTTGTCATAAATCAACCACCCAATTACAGTTTTCCTCTTGATTTGACTAAAAATGTCTGATACGTATGATTGGCGAACGAACGAAATAAAATTTAAATTGACGAAAAACGACACGAAATTTTACATACGCATATACAATTCATTTATATACATATGCACATTTATGAGATTATCAAGGGTAAACATGATATTTTTCAGAAATTTTTGGCTTTCTTTTTTTCTGTCAGTTCAGTTTTTGTCTTGTGATATTCGATTATTTCGGCATGGGATCTCAATATAAAATACTGTAACATATTAGCGTAATTGCATCATAATTCAATATACGAACACATGTAAGCTAAAAATTATGCAATTTTTTCGTAACTGATTTTCGTGTTGATAATCATAGTAGTATTTTCTAAAATTCAAATAAAACGAATATCATTCGAAGCAATTTGAACGTTTGATTGTATATTAAACACACATAATCATTTCATAGTTTTTTCATGTCCCATTTGTAGATGTTCTCTAAAATTATTAATTCAGATCCTTATCCTTTTGACTCCTAAGCCGGCCGTAACCGGCCATGCAACTTCTATACTAGTGGGGCGGATTTCGGCCTGTTGCTGTCCTGAAAGGGGGAGAGAGGGTAGTTGGGCGAGTGGTCATTAAGAGACCCATTGGCGGAGAGACAAGTGATGAAAAGCCTGTCATTCACATCCTTCACCACCCGTAGTGAGGAGAAAAAACGGGGAGGATGAATCAATTTCACCGATTCCATAGTAAACAAACCTCCGTAGTCGGAGGGTTAAAAATCCAAGTCGTTCCTTCCGGTTGAACATGGAACTTTGTTCACCTTTGTATTTTTGTTTCTTTGTTACCCTACATGATTACCTTAGTTACCTACATGATATAATTACTTTCTAATGAACATAGACGTATGAATATTTCGTATATATTTCGAAGTCAAACCATTTCGAGTTGGCAAATCGACGTTTATTAAAACTGAAATTTAAAAAAGGCAAACATAGACTTTGTTTCGTGCTTATATCAGTTATCAATTTTCTTCAGCAATCTGTATTCATCTGCTTCTCAATTTCATGCTTCATTCTACGAATAAACGATTTATTCTGTAAAAAAGAAATTTATGAAAATCTCATACGTTTCTTTTATATTTTTCATGTTTAATTTCGGACCTTCTGGTGGTTTCCACTGCTTTCACTATATATAGCGTTTGATTTTTACAGTACGCAATTCCTTTAACTCTTTATTTTTGATAAGAAACTCTGTCCTTAGATGAAATTGTAAGGTTACAGTTTAATTAAAATTATCATTATGGAAATCCTTAAAACGGTTTTAGATTATTATCGCAGCGAAGTCAGCGCGATAATCAACTTCAGCAACAATATCTCACGCGAGCAACATCATTTATGTTAAAAGTGTGAACAGCACGCAACAAGTATGATTAATGATGAGAATATCCCCATCATTCTAAGTTCAGTACCTTGTATAACTGGATATCAATAAAGATTCAGCTTATCAGGAAGTTGGCATTTCATGAAATCAATTTTCTGACGATTAAAAATGCAAAAGAATATGACTTATAAAAGTAGAAAATTTATTAGAATATGCATGAGACATTGACGACTATAGTGGACTCACCAACAATTTTTACTGATCTGAGGTAGACATTATATTTTTAAAACTTTGAAACTGAACCATATGACAAGCGCTGGTATTGAGAATAAGATATCGAAAGCTCTTTTGAACCAAGAAGAAAACATGTTTCATTTTAAAACATCAAAACCATTTTTTAAGAAAACATGCTTTCCGTTTCCGATTTTGTTTACCTTTAGACCATCAAAACGAACTAATCTGAAGGAAACGGAAATGGAAGAGGATTTAATTTAAATTTTGTACGGCTGTTATTTGCGAAGATTTCTCTCTTTGCCTTTATTCTTTCTTTTTATGATTCATAGTCATAGTTTTGAAAAATGATTTTTGGATACCTGTCCAGTATCAAAGAATAAACATATGTCCAAAATTTTTCATTGTCCATATGAAATTTCTTCTTTCCATATAATTTTATTTATTTCAAAGTGAAAGCGAAATATCCTTTTAATATTAATAAGATGGATCTGAAAGTTATTATTTGTTTAAAGATTTTGAAATAACCATCTTTAAAGTATATATTAGTTCACTGTAGTCCTGAAGATTTTAATCTTTCTGAGAAATGCTAACCTGATTATTACTGTTTCTAAGAACATATTATGTCTAATGTAGCAAAGAATTCATTGCAAGTTGCATCTAAAAGGTAAACAAAAGTATTGAAGAATATATATATATATATATATAAGAGGCAAAACACAATAGAAAAACAATAAAATAAAATAACAAACGTTCATATCAAATTCGGAAGGATATGATAAAACTAATTGAAAGTATATCTGAGTAAAGATAAAAATGCGAATAGTAACAGATGGAAATATATATATAAATATATCACATACACAATATATTTAGCAATTCACAATAACTTCATCCCCTGAAGAAACGTTGTAGTGCTTTTATTGCGTTTTTCATTTCACATCTTATACTCTTTCATTTTACGATTTATACTCTCTCTCTCAATATATATATATATATTATTTGCATACGTCAACCGGAAAGAATACATTAACGCAATTTACTTATTGAAAATAGATATTGAGTTATTCACGGCTAAATCAGCATTATCATTTGCTTATTCTCATATTCATACACACAGAACTAAACAAAAAGAATTCAATATATTCGCATCGAACTAAATCGATGCATTGCTCCATTCTGCATTTTCAGAGTTATACAAGTCAAATTTAGGATGAAATTTTCGCCTTAGGCTTATAATTTGGGAATTATAACTTTTAATTAGTGATAATTACGAGAAGCGAATAAAAAAATAATTTTTTTTTAATATTAAAATTTGAAGTTTATAGCGGCTTTATTGTCAAGGTTGTCGTTTTAATTCTGGTCCCTTATTGAATCTTAATAAGCAACTGCTTCCTAACTCTTTCGCACTCAAAATTACTTTTAAAGACAAGGTCGTTTAACCGTGCCTGAAATCAAATTTTGAGCGATAATTTTTAATCTAAAACATATTAATAAACTTAAAGAAAAGTTAAAACACTTAAAGAACGCTTCATTTGCCCTGCAAGCGAACAAATGCTTTTCCTTTTACTTGGTGCTGTAAAAAAAATTATTTGCCTTTAAATATTTTCGAGCTAAGCTCCAAATTCAATTTCATAATTCCTTTTTTCTTTATATTTTATTACATTCTTGATGCTTGGCTTATTCATAAACTACATCCATTAACTCCCTCTCGAGGTAAGCAGCCAGTCCTGCCATTCCGGCTATTATTGAAAGATCATTTGTTGGATTCTAAGCTGTTGATAATAACAGTGATTAGAAGTTAATAATAAGATATTTTTGAAAGTAGCTTTTAAAGGTCATGATGGCTTTTAGGGTTTTTGAATAAAGTTCTGTCACATATTTTATGATCCTATTTTTGTTTTGATTATCAAGTAACCTTAAGATGCTTTTTATTGTACGTTAAATCCAATTTAATTTAAAGTCTACCCTTTGGTTCTATTTTGTTACAATATTTTTAATTTATCAACGAATTAATTATATATGTATATATGTAACGTTGTTCCGTTAAGTGAAGTGTAGAGGTAGTTGAAGAAGATTGCAGTCGTTAAATGTCTAAAACATTTTATTCCATTTCGAAGATAAGCAAAATCAAATAAGTTATAGAATACTCAATAATATATTAAGATTAAACGTTTAAAAGATTAGGGGAATATTAAATCCATTGCCAGGAGTGGAGAATTACGCCTAAAAATGGCGTGACTGCTCAATGCGTTACATGATTACGAAAGAGGAAATTACGCAGACGCGGAGAGTTTTTATAATATCAAAAAGGGAAAAGTACCGAAGTTGAGGCTCTAGAAATATTGCGACTCTTGCGAGTCTAGTTAGAGTAGAAGTGTTTTTTAACATAGGATTGAAGTAGAAATAATTCGTTCGTAATTAAAAATAAACTGTCGTTAAAAAGGATTTATTTTAAATATGGGAAAATTTTTAAGTCATTACGTATATATATATATATATATATATATATATATACGTATATATATATATATATTGCCAGTGTTATTTCCTCAACTTTCTGGTATGCTTGACAATATGGTTTAGTTTTATTTTAGTTACATGACCGTTCCGTTTTGAAACAACACGAGGGCTATTTTGAGACGAACCTCGTAATTTTGATCAGCATTCAGATGACTTGGTCGACACCTGAGGTGGCACCCCCGTCTCTAACCTTCCGCCCCACATCATCATTTTAGAAAGGAAGGATATTGTCTTTCCTTTGGAAATTTGAAATGTTGATTTCTCTCTTAGTTTTATAATAGTTTTAGAGCTGCCTTAATGTTGTGTTGTTGTTGTGTGTGTTGGTGTGCTTGTGGTTGTCCGTTTTCCGTAGATTTTCTTTCTAAATGATTTTAGAAATTGTCGTTTTATGGTGTACTGCCTTAGTGTGATTGTGTTTCGACTTCCATAAATGTGTATAGTTTGTAGTCAATGGTTTATTTTCCCTCTGTTAAGATGGATCGGTATTTTAAGAGTTTTATACGCTGTAAATAATATTCGTTTTTTCCCCGGACTTTTTCCGTATATTTGACAGTTTAAAGCTGTTTTGTTGACAAAACGGTTTTTCACCGTTTTCCGCTCCAGCCATAAACGGTTTAAAACCGTCAGTTCAAATTCTATTTTTCGTCATATGGTATTGCTTTCCGTACGATAACTTTCCCTTTTCTTAAATGTAATTTTATTGCATTCATTTCATGTTTTTAATAGGGTTCCATCTCCGCTATTGTTTACACATGTTGCAGTAACCTGTTGTCACTCATGAAAGCTAACCTTAAAACACGTGTTCTGGCAATAGTTGATTTTTACACCACTCGGTGGCGCCACTAGAGCTATAGTGACTTTAAAACTCAAATAGATTATTTTTACTTCATTTTATGAAGTCTCCGGTGGTCTAGTGGTTGGAGCGATTGCCTTTTATTTCTATGAACGCGGTTTCGATCCCCGGCTCGGAGGAGTTAGAAGTTTTGTCACTATCTTGCATCGAAATCGTCCAAGTAAGTTCAATTAAAAATTATATTGATTAAACTAATTGAAATTAATAATTAAGCCTTGATTAATTAATATTCCTATTTGATAATACACATCAGCACATTTCAACTCGAACAGAAGGAGAAAAACAACTCAACTCAGTCGATAACGTCACTTACTTCGATGACTTAATTTTTACGGAGAAAACTTGATTTCATACGGTAAAAAACCGTTGTGACTACGGATTTACTTCGTAACTTTTACGGTTTTGCACAACCAACCCAGCTGCCAGTTTAAAACCGTAAATTTTAAGGGATTTTTTTTACAATGTATGTATGTAACAATTGTTATTTTGTATTTTTATAGATATTCTTTTTATCTTTTTGTTCACCATTGACCAGTCATTCATATCTCAAATTCAATTAAATACCACCCATGTATTCGCGTGACGCTAGTATACATTAAAGTTTAAATAGTTCCGCGTGGGGCTTTGTGGTGGGGACTGTGAGCTCCTTGGTGTCCGGTTCCATGCGATCCTGGTTCTGGAGTTCGGCTTGTGCTCTCTCTTCCCGGTGTTCCTCCCTTGTGCTGGGTAGTTTTCTTCTCCTCCGTCCTGTTAGGATCTTACACCCTGTTGGGTATTCTAGGGCGGAGTGGGCTTTTGAACACCACACCAGCAGGCAACAATATTGTACATTTTGTGTTAAGCTTCGTAGGTTAGTAAAGAAATCGAGTATGCATTATGTACCTGCTCCATTTTACCGATTTCGTACAAAATTTCATACAAGTGTGCAATTGCAGTGTCAAGACCACACACAAAATTTCATTTTTGTGTATTCTGGCATTTGTGAGTCATTGTGTATATCTGAACAGACGAACAGAGAGTCAAAAATGCGACAGATTTGGTTTAAAATTTAATAAAAAATTGCAATTCTGGTGATAAAACCATATGCTGGATTTCATCTACCTAGCTGGTTGCGTTTATTGATTTATCGTTTTCACACGCACGGATGGGCAGTCAGGTAGAATACTCGTTGAAGATTTTTTCCAAATATATACTCTTCGTATTAAGATCGCATATCAAATTTCATCCGTTTTTCTTGTTGCGTTTTTAAATTACTGTGTGCACAAATCCTGTTACCTACAGATTTCTTGTAAAACTGGCAGAGGAACGTAATTCCAGAAACAATTTTTAAAGATCCAGGGAGCTCTAAAATGCATAATCTTTCAGTTTACTGGATTATTGCATTATATACTTGCTATCTTAAAGACTTCCTTTACAGATTTCACAGAATAACTGACCGAATAAAAGAAGAGAGTAAAATCCAGTAAGATATTTTCTTATCTTTCAACAATGGAAGAGAAACACGCGATTAAATATTTGTTTAAACGATGAAAACGGTTTGAATTACGTTGCAAAAATGAAAACTATTGTTGTAAATTATGCTAAAAAATATTTTTAAAAGTTAAGGAAAAATTAGAGAAAAATCGTACGACGACATTATTGATATTATTAAAAAGATAATTTTAGAGGCTTTCGGATAGTGTAAAAATTATTTTTGTGCTGTAATATTTTTGGAAGTTATTAAGAGAAAACGCCAAAATTTCGCTTAATTTTTGCTTAATTAAAATTCTAAGTAAAATTTCAGGAAAACGACTCCTAGATGCACATTCCCACCCTCCAAAGTATGCTTGTGCTAAATGTCGCAGCTCTATGTCCAGCGTTATGACCTGCAGAGCGCCAACACACACAGAGACAGACACACGGATATACAGACACTCACACACATTCTCCCTTTTTACTAGTAGAGAAATATCATCAAAATGCCTTTCTAAAAATGCATAAAAAGCCTCTATTACTGAATGTTTTCTAAATTCTACTCCGGAAATTGGCAGCTTCTAACGGATTGTAAGAGCAGAAACAAATTATTTTTCTGCTCGGAATTCTTTCATTACTAAAAGTTAATGGTATACGATGATTAATATTTCTCCGGAAAATATTGTTTCGTATATAAAGAGCTGAATTAATAACAGAAGAAAAATTCACATTTACTAAATATGTCGAAACGGTTTTGAGAAATAGCTATTAGGAATAGATATAAAACATTTATTACATAACTTACTCCATAGCATCTTACTTTAGGATATAAGTCTTGGAATTGGTTCTTCAAAAATCTAAAAGTTCTGAGAAAGGATTTCCTTATTTCCTAAGATATTCAGGTTAAAGAGACATTTCTGAATTTAATTTTGTCTGGAATGTCTTACAGTAAACACACTTTAAGAAGCTTTAAATGCTTAGCTTTCATATTTAATGAACCGATGCATGTTGTTTTCCGCATCGTTGAAAATATTTACATTTGATCCTTTAAAGTAATAAAAATACTTTAGGAAAGTTTATATACAATCCATCAAAATACTGCATTGCTTATTAGCAAGCATTTGCTTTAGAATGTCTTTGTAGTCATTGCTGCTTGCTTTTGAAATTTTTGAGTACATATTTTGACATGAACTCTTTTTGTAGTGTTAGGATTCTCAAATCGCACTCGCCGGTGGAGGGCGCTCTCCTTCCCCGGGGGTCGGGGATTGTTTTTTGTTAATCAATCGTTTTGCGAACTTGAAAGCTAAAGGAACGTTTCGTAAGGCGCCGGCGAGTGAGGCCGGGGACCCCAACGAAAAGTGTAGCTGTAAGATTGACGTGGATGACCGCGCAGGGTCCCAATGTATCTTTCTGTCTGTGCTGTTTCTGGCCACGAAGGGCCCCAACGCTTATTTCTGATTGACGTGGCTAACCGCGAAGGGTCCAGACTTATCTTTCTGATTGTGTAGTTGCTGACCGCGAAGGGTCGCAACAATTAGTTTCAAAGTGCTGTCCTATCCGTTATTCTAGTGTTTGTCCTTAATGTTATATGTAAATAAACTGTTGTTTGTTATCACATCTCTTTTAATCCATTTAAAAGAACCAACAACAACAGCCCTATATAAAAGGCCACGATGCATCACACTTTTGTAACAACAAAACAACCAAATTATCGTGTTTTTCGAAGACAAAATTACTTTAAGTCTCTTCAGACGACATTTTTTTTGAAAATGAATTCTTAACAGAATGAAAACTATTTCGTGATTCGAATTGTCTTTTTATTCCGACCGAAATGAAGAATTTATGTTATATACATTTAACTATGAAATGCGATAGATTGAATAAAGTAATAGTTGTAGATATTCATTTAACTATTTACTAACTAGAAGATTTGTGCCCGTCTAAGAAGATTTGTGCCGGGCTTTTACCTTGTAAACAATATCTCGGATTTGATGGTCACAGATTTAATAACGAAAGTTATCGAAAAAAATGTCATGCAAATTTCTGGATTGCTTAAGAAATAAAAAGAGCATGAAGAACAGAACTAAAGAATCAACTGACACAAAGTTTATTTGTAACAATTACTTTCGTTTTGTGAGAGTAAAAATAATGCAAAATCCACTAACAGAAAAAAATGCATTACCAAATACAAAATCAAAAAGTGATGAATTGATGACTGCAAATCTTTAAGTAACAGGAGCCTTTTTCAGTGTAAGAACGGTCAAATCAAAACTATTCAATAAATATTTATAGCATTTAAGATAACAGCTTTCTTCTTAAATATTAAATTCAAAAAATAAGTAGGTAAAAGGAAGAAAATATCGGATGCCCCATTGGAATAGAGAGACCTCAAAATACTTTCTCTTTCAAAGATAAGGGAAATTCACTTCCCCTCTCAAAAACCACAATGACAACTTGCACTCTCCGAATTCTAAGAAACCCTTTCCCTGTTCCCCAAATCTTTCTGGGCGAGCCACTCTAACGAAGAAAGCTCTGCGGGTCTGAAATCAATCACACTGCGTCTGGTTTGAATCTCTTTTGGCACGTAGCCGCGCCCACATTCCTGAGCGTTAGTTCCGTGCCTGGACAACTCTAATATATATTTCTAGATGAAGTGATTACCAAAATTCTTTGCAAAGGATGCGAAAATCCTATTAAAAGATAAGCAAATATAAAACAATTATGCGAAGCCAGATCTCTGGAATATTCCGTAATTTTAAGATTTTACATAAAAATATGCTTCAGAGCCCTTCACAAAAAATATCTGTCAAGTAAGGAAAGTATTATAAACATTATTTGATTATACGCATTACGTTTCTCTCTTTCACCAGTTTCTGCATTCTTTATAACGTTTCTTTCACAACTGGAGTAAAACTTGTAGGTTCAGTAAAATAAAGCATCAACAGAATATGTAACCATTTCATGAGGAAAAAATTTTAAATACAGGTGCATTTTTCGCTTTGAAATAATCTATCTATGCTATTAGGTTTCTGAGAGAAAAAAGTACTCTTCTTCAAAATAATGCAGAGAAAACACCGATGGACATGAGAACTCAAATCTGGCTGAAATGTAGTTCAGAACATGTGGAATAATATGACTCTGCATAAGATACGGCTGGCGAAAATTGTAGTTATTTTTCTTAGGGTCCATTACCTAAATGCATTAATTAAATTGACATTCGGTGATTAAAACAAATCTTAACATCCCCCACTTTAATTACAATACTTAATTGTTGCTAATTCTTAAATTTAGATCCAGCACTATCTAGGTCAAATACCCAATGCCCGCAATTCATAATTAATAAGCACCACGACTATCCATGATTTATTGCATCACTACGAATAGGACTGACTTTGAATTTTGGGGCTTGATCCAATGACCGATACGGCATTTCAATCAAAACATCACTCATTAAAATGAGTCCATGAAAGGCGAGGACTCACATAACGGATGTTTGGTGGAATTAGATCAATAACTTTAACATTCCGATCACGAATATGAGTTGCTATTCCAAACACAGGGAATCCCTTAAATTTTCAACAGAAAAAGCAGAGCCTTTAAAGAGAAAAAGTGTAAAATGTGCTTACATTGTTAGGTTGTCCGTATCTTAAACGGATGAACAACAGTAATCAGACTATAGATTTATCAAAAATGAATTTAAAGTTTCTTCATCCAAAGCCACAAAGTGCAGTCGCTGCCATTTTTCCAAAAGGATTTCCATCCACTTAATAATACTACATGCAATTTCAACTAATTAAACAATTTGCAAATACTTCCTTTCTTTTCTTTTCGCCCCGAACTCGGAACCGTGAAGGTTCCCTTTCAGTTGAATGGGATAAGCAGAAAGATTTATTGAAAGCCAAAAATAAACAATTACAAAGAAAAGGCGACATCAAAATACACACACTGTATGCAGTTTCTTAGTTATAAAATATGAACTAAATGCTAATAATAAAAATAATGAAACAAAACTCACTAGACATAAAATGACATGAAAACATTACGTATGATTAAGATGGAATGGACAGCAGTAAATAAGTACGTTAGTATAATATATGAATGAAAATTGACAGTAATGAATGAAAATTGACAATAGTGCCTGTAGTGTACAGTGAACGGTAGTATTTATTGAAAGCCAAAAATAAACAATTACAAAGAAAAGGCGACATCATAATACACACACTGTATGCAGTTTCTTAGTTATAAATATGAAC
>BGPR01017000.1:14969-33440 GCA_013235015.1 Araneus ventricosus
ATATTACGTATTGCCTTACCTAGTGCTGAAAAGGCGACATCATAGCACACACACTGTATGTCAAAGTTTCTTAGTTATAAAATATGAACTAAAATGCTAATAATAAAAAATAATGAAAAAACTCCAATAGAATAAAATGACTGAAAACATTACGTATGATTAAATGGACAAGCAGTAAATAAGACTTAGTATAATATATGAATGAAAAATTGAATAGTGCCTGTAGTGTACAGTGAACGTAGTATATGAGTTCAAAATAAACAATTACAAAGAAAAAGGCGACATCATAATACACACACTGTATGCAAGTTTCTTAGTTATAAAATATGAACTAAATGCTAATAATAAAATAATGAAACAAACTCACTAGACATAAAATGACATGAAACATTTATATTAGTGATTAAGATGGAATGGTCAGTAGTAAATAAGTATGAATTTGAATATATGAATGAAAATTGACAATAGTGCCTGTAGTGTACAGTGAACGGTAGTATTTATTGAGTCAAAAATAAACAATTACAAAGAAAGGCGATCATAAACACACACACTGTATGCAAAGCTTTCTTAGTTATAAAATGAACCTAAATGCTAATAATAAAATAATGAAAACAAACTCACTAGACATAAATGACATGAAAACATTTACGTATGATTAAGATGGAATGGTCCTAGTAAATAAGTATGTTTTAGTATAATATATGAATGAAAATTGACAGGTGTGCCTGTAGTGTACAGTGAACGGTAGTATTTATTGAAAGCCAAAAATAAACAATTACAAGGAAAAGGCGACATCATAATACACACACTGTATGCAGTTTCTTAGTTATAAAATATGAACTAAATGCTAATAATAAAAATAATGAAACAAAACTCACTAGACATAAAATGACATGAAAACATTACATATGATTAAGATGGAATGGTCAGTAGTAAATAAGTATGTTTTAGTATAATATATGAATGAAAATTGACAGTAGTGCCTGTAGTGTACAGTGAACGGTAGTATTTATTGAAAGCCAAAAATAAACAATTACAAAGAAAAGGCGACATCATAATACACACACTGTATGCAAAGTTTCTTAGTTATAAAATATGAACTAAATGCTAATAATAAAAATAATGAAACAAAACTCACTAGACATAAAATGACATGAAAACATTACATATGATTAAGATGGAATGGACAGTAGTAAATAAGTACGTTTTAGTATAATATATGAATGAAAATTGACAGTATTGCCTGTAGTGTACAGTGACGGTAGTACCAAGTATGTGTATAACATACTTGAATATTTTATGTACAGCCTGGGAGAAAAAATATTTAAAACATAAATTGATCGGGTAGATTTGTGTACTGTATTAGTGGAAGAGAATAGGCACAAGTTATGGAAGATGAGTTGAACTTAAGTGAAGGTTGAGATATTCTTCTAAGCTGGATCTGGTGATAGAACCCCCTTTTACGCTATTCAAGTTGTCCAGAGGAATAGTGATGTCAACAGTAGGAAAGAGTAAATCGCAAGAAGACACTTAGAGAAATTACCTTTTAAACTTAGTCTGAGGGCACCACTTAGAGAAATTACCTTTTAAACTTAGTCTGAGGGCACCACTTAGAGAAATTATCACTTAAACTCAGTCTGAGGGCACCAACAAAATGTGTTATAAACTTTGGGAAAACGTGAAAGACGGGAACATAAATGTTTTTAATACTATATATAAGAAAGGCATATTTTTAGAATAGCTGTTGCATAAAACATATGAAAGAGATTGAAGTTCTACATTTTTACAAAATTTATCATTTCAACTATTAATCAGTCGATTGTGCAATGAATAGGACTTGGTAGAATTTGGCAAATCAAACTGTTTACAATTGGTAATAGTGGACCCAAAATTCATAAAATGGTGATCGGTTCTTGACTGCAGAAATTGCATCTAATTGATATGTCTGGAATACCGCAATAAACTCGTCCTAGTCCTGCACTTCCTCATTGATATTCCCCGAATCTGACGAGTTGGCGGCTGACTTTCAACCTCAGACAGACGAGTGCATTTGCTGAGTGGTAGAAAAGTACAAAACAGAGAGCAAGTCACGGAGAAATGTCAGGATTGTAATAAATGCGTATGTGTTGACGTATCCTAACTTATATATGACGTTATCCTAACAGTGTTTTAATTTCGAACTTCAATTTAAAATTTGTACTGCATTTTATTAAATAGAAGAACGAAGGATGAAGTTATAGAGTAAAATTTAAGAAAGGTCAATTTCGAACCTCTAGTCCATTGGTACGAAAACTATTTTCTTTTCCATTGTGTTTAAAATTTGTTCGCGGCCCTCTGATTTGTACCGACCACGTTTTTTTATAGAAAAGCCTTTTATTTTATCGCCAATTAAATTTCGCGACCCAAGGTTTGTGCACCACTGCTCTAGTCCAAAACATCGTAGAATGAAAAAGTTTAAGGCTTCAGTCTGTCTTGTCTTTGTCTGGCGTGATTGCATCAGCCTTTGCATTCTGTATGAAACGAACTTTATATCACGCAATTTATAAAAAAAATGTCTGTCTGTCCGTTTTTTTGTCAGGCTGGCATTGGCATTATGAAATTCCTTTTCTTCTTTTTCATGCAACGACTTTCGTTTCTCAATTTACAGATAGTCTGCCAGTGTATAAAAGATTATCACGCTAAAACTATGGAGATATCCAATTTATCCAATATACTTATAACTGCTCTTTGAAAAATGCTACAACTGTTCTCACGAAGGAAAAAAGAACTTGGTCTTATTTTTATTTAGTCCTTAAACCGTTTGTAATAAGAAACAGAGTTCCTTAAATTTTTTTTTTAATCTTTACTCATTTTAATGTATATTTATCAGCATTAATTGCTAGTCTTGCCTTTTAAAGCACAAATAAAACTGTTTTTCAATCTTTACTGCTTTAAAATACTTCTCCGAAGAGGACTATTTTGCTTAATAAGATTATTTGAAATTACTAATATAAGAAAATATCTGAATTATTTAGCTTTTATCTCAAATTATATTACAAACAAAAATATCAAAATAAGAAATCTGATATTTTAGTCAAAAAATAGGGCCGATGAAAAGAAGTGTTTTCTAATATAAATTAAGCTGATCCCACCTTTCTTGCTTCTTCGACCAGCCGATATTTTAAAAAGTAATTCGAATAAAAATTCCCAAACAATTTGCGCATGTTTCAGATTACACTTCCGGGCTAACAGGATTGTATACAAAATGTATCATCTTCTCAATTTTTGGACGACTTCTATGTTAACTCTTGATATTCAATTAACTGAAAATCCATGGAAACAAAATACACAAGAATCGTTGCAACTCAGCGCACAGATAATTTTAGGAAACTGTACTTCTAAATAAAGCAAATAGATCAAAACTAAAAGTTGCTTGGGAAACTTAAATCGAAGCGATAATGTGTGCAGCAATGTGTCTCTAAAATGGCGTTCAAAAAGGCAGCTTTTTAAAATTCATTTAAACTTTCATAAACTAATCATTAAAAAAATTTCACATCATAATGAGTATTTCTCAGATCAGTATCTCTCTATTAAAAAAATGTCTTAATTTTTTTAAGATTTCTATTTCAACTTCCATTTACTGACACAAACGTAAATTTGTATTACACTGTCTAAAAAGCCTTTGATTTATTAGGGAAATTTTTATAAAAAACTCATAGAATCTAAGAGAATTTCAGAACAGTTTTAACTTGTGTCCTTAAAAGAAAAAGCGTAATTCTTAAGCAGTAATAAAGGCATGACTTGTCGGCACGCGACAAAGAAAATAAGAAAATTACCTCACTAAAATGTGTTTTTGAATATCCTTGATTCGCCGTCAATTTGGATTACACAATTTTCTCGAGCTTCATAGTGTGGGAACAGGAAAAGTATCTTCCTAGTGCTTCCACTTTATTCTCGGTGTTCCTAAAAATTTGATTAAAGTACAAAAAAGTACAAAAGAAATCATATCTGCGGTTGCGGAGAAATAAAGGAAGTGAAAGAACAGAATAATAGTAAATAGAAACGAAAGTCGAGGCATTCTTTCATTCAGAATTTTATAGTCTTTTATTCCAGGTTTTGACTAGGTTTAGATAAAAATGTTTTCTTGCATTCGCAGGATGAGAAAACCAGGATACATTTTTATCTCTTAATATGGAGAATCCACGATTCACCCAATTCAGTTGTATTTTTATTCCAATAAGTTTTGAAAGGATAGGTTTTTATATAAATTGGGTAGCATTTAAAGATATCTTTGAAAGTTTTCATCTTTTTAAAAATTCAAAACTCATGTTTAGATAATATATAACAAATATTCCAAATTTAGATGATAAGATAATGTATTATCATGGTCGATTTCTTTTCCCTTGTATCTAAAATGTTGGAAAAAATAACAATATTCAATAACTTCCTTTGCAGAGTTTTATTAATTTAAAAAAAAAAAATTATAGCCTTTCAGAAGTATTTGAAAAATTCCTACATTTTGATATAATATTAATAACTATCTAATGTATACTAACCGGCATAAAATAACTATCTGTTTATGAGAAAAACATCAACTTAGAATATTTCTGAACTTCCATATGCCTTATTGTGTAGTTTCCTATAAATTGTCAAATCTAGTTTAAAACTAAATAAATGCACATAAAACAAAAAAATGACGTAAGTCAAGTAGGTAATTTAAATGACTATACAAAAACATGGCTTTACAATCCTGTAAACTGAGGACCATTATTTATAAAGGACAATTTGTTAAATAAAAACAAAAATAAATAAATGAACATTCTCTTGTACTGTGAAGAGCTTTCTTCAGTTGGTACAAGTCTGAGGTTATTCAAAACAGAATCAAAAACAAGAAAATGTAATTGTTAACCATTGACACAAAAACTTATTTAACCCTTCAGTAGGAACACATGTCTTTTAGTTTCACGTTCTTGGAGCTAGGTGCCGCCCTGACATTACAAGGCTGCTCCCCAGTGAGACCGTCGCCTTCTCCAAGGTCGTCCCCGATCCAATATAATTATCCTCTTTTGTGATAGTTACCATGCTCATTTGGTATTTGCTCCTCTTAATGAAGTTGGATTTCCTTCCTTACAGGCATGTATTCCTCTTAGCATACATTTTTTTGCATGCCTTTTCGACGTATGTTTCTTTCGAGGGGGTAAAATGTCATTTAGTCATATGTTTCACTGGAGATGTTTAATGCGTCCTGCCTAAAAGACAGATCTTCCGCTAATAGAATACATTGTTTTTTTTCTGTTGCAATAAAAACATTACTCTACTGAATTTTTATTTTCTCCCATCAGAATTAAAATGGAGTTCGGCGTCCCAGTAGTCTTTTCGGAGAG
Source organism: Araneus ventricosus (assembly GCA_013235015.1). Classification (NCBI taxonomy): domain Eukaryota; kingdom Metazoa; phylum Arthropoda; class Arachnida; order Araneae; family Araneidae; genus Araneus; species Araneus ventricosus. Next base: position 20,333 of record BGPR01017000.1, read on the forward strand.
AACCAAAAAATTGGTGGCGTTCGCACATTGCTCTATAGATGAAGAATCTGATGATGACATCGATTCAGAAGACTCATACGTCCCAAATAAAGATGGCCTCATTGTTTCTTCAGACGAATATGATTCTGATCAATTGGAGGACGTTGAAGCAGAATTGCCTACTGAAGAAGATCTGATGGTTTAAGGAGAGGTTCAAGAAGTAGGACCTGAGACGCAAGCTGAAGAGGAAGAACCCCAGCAGCAACCTGAAGGCTTCAGATAGCGTTCAGGCGATTATTATGGGAAACGAAAATGTTTCACCTGGAGTAGAAGTCCCGTTCGTGTAGATACTAGCAAAACAACCACGGCAAACATAATCACAAGGTCCGCTGTTCTTTTTTTGGAAGGGCCAGATCGACAATTCGGAAAAACACCAAGACAAATTTGGGATCTCCTGTTCACACCTAATTTGACTGAAGAGATAATAAAATAAACCAAGACAAAATTAGGTGATATGCGAAGCTATTCACAAAGCCAAGATTCTGTTGCCTATAAAAATATGGACAAGACGAACTGGATGCCTTATTTGCGAAAAAAAATTTGTGCTCAATTTTCAAGCCTTCCCGGGAGAGCCTCAAGTCTCTCTTTTCCACCACAGTCACTGGTAGTCCAATATTCCGCGGTATAATGACGGAAGAAAGGTGCTACGTTCTGTTTAGAGCTCTCCGATTTGAAGATTCCGCCATGCGATCAGCCAGGTTGATCGAAGACTTTATTACCCATGTAATATAATTATTACTCGCTCGGCTCCGTCCCCTGAACCCCCATGCGGGGCTGTTAAATATGAAGGTGTTCCTCCTAGAGTATGTCTGAAAATCCTACATAGAATACAGGTTTTCCTCTAAGCGTATACAGGGTGTCCAACAAAGGACTCCCTCATTTTAAAATTAAATAACTCGGCAACGGAGATCGATAGAAGAACGAAACCAGTGATATGCTTAGTCTGAAAGCCGTAAAAATCTGAGTTTCAAAATTAGTTATAAATGTTGCCGACAGGTGGCGCTGCAGGTTGTAATAGCTATTCAGAATCCGATAAGAAATCTATAAACTGTCCTTGGCAAGCACGAAAAATGCCTAATTTGAATCGATTGTGATGTGATTGCAACGATTACTAGCAAATGACAGTTTATAGCTTTCTTCTCGAAATCTGAACTGTGATTACAACGTACAGCGCCACCTGTCGGCAACATTTATAACTAATTTTGAAACTTTTGTATCAGATTTTTACGGCTTTCAGACTAAGCATATCACTGGTTTCGTTCTTCTATCGATCTCCGTTGCCGAGTTATTTAATTTTAAAATGAGGGAGTCCTTTGTTGGACACCCTGTATTTTGTATATGCCTAAGAGGCAGGGAATTCCTTTAAGAGCGAATTGAAAACATGTTCCTACTGAAGGGTTAAAAATTCATGTTCTTGCAATTTGAATATATAATGTGAGAACACAGTGCTGTCTTCAGAAAATACATATACAGCTATTTGTTAGATTTCAATTTTGGACAAGATTTTTTTTTAAATTCTATTTATTGATTCGAGAAAGAATATTGTTCAGAAATACAACGTATTTGTCCAATCGAATTCACTTGTACAGTTGTTACAATCTAGCTTTTTACAACCACGAAATTTAGAGGCAATGATAATAAATCTATTAAAAGAAGCCTTTTAATGTACAAGCAGTTTTTCTATAATGATCATTTTTTCCACTTCTTTCTTAATTAGCGATTCATTTCGCTTTTTTAACTGCAAATGTAACGGTAAACTTCAAAAACACCGATTTTCCATTCTATGAGGAGTGTTTTTCTTTTCGAAAAAGGATATGGAGAATATGTTAAAGCAACTTCGAAGGAAATATTTGCTTCAAAAAATGTTTGCAAAATTCCTTGAGATTGTTTTTATTGTCATTCCTAATTACTATTCTCATTAATAGGTAAATAATTTTGCAAACATTTTTTTCAGCAAATGCTTGCCAATCAGCAGAGCAACCTTTATATGTGCAATTCATAGACTTTCCTAAATTATTTATTGCTTTAAAGATCGAAATTGTGGTGATAAAGAAAACTAATGCATCAGTTCATTAAATATGAAAGATTTGGCTTTTAAAGTGTTTTAAACTTTGAATACCAGACACAGTTTTCGATGAAAAATAAATGAGAAAAACCTCTAAGTCTAAAATACTTTGCAAAAAAATGAAGTAACTCATTACTCTCATGTTTCAAATAATCGATTTCAAAATCTGCATTTTCGAAAGAGGAAACTTCGGACTAAATTGTAGAATAAATAATTTAAATGTTTTCTGCGAATACTAGGTTTTAAAAACAATTTTTTCTTCATATTTTATTAGTGAATTCTTCTAAAATATTTAAATCAACTTTTTAAGAAACTAAATCATTATTTTGAGATAAATATGGTTGGTCGGTTGGATTTTGCGGCGCAAGAATTTTTTTTTATTTCAATAAACTTCGCCAGTCGGCAAAGCAAACAAAATGTGTTCATGATTACATTTTAAAATCTAATGTACCCTGCGAATAAGAATTCTTTTTATTAGCAAAGTGTAATTGTATACGTCTTTTAATCCTAAATTAAGATATAAACAATGTTTCAATATAATTGCGTAGTCAACTTCATTTCAAGTAGTTTGAATTTACAAGAGAACTCCTGTTTTGGGAATGTTGAGAAAAATCCTTCAAATTATAGATGTTGAAAGTCTAATTGCAAATAATATTTACCATTCATTTAAATGAAAGTAGTAGGAATTCAAAGACAATGCTGTCTTCCCGTACTTGTTATTTTTAAAAATTGAAATTGCGTCTTTTTAAATTCCAATTTCATCGTATTATTACTGATCACCGAGGGTGTTGAGGGGTCACATCTAGTTAGTGTATAAGAAGCCGCCCGTATTAACATTCCGGTTCTCGTTTCCCCAGTAACAAAGTATTTTTTGTTAACGAGCCCATTGCCGATGACGGTACGTACCTCCTTAGGGAGAGATTTGTCAATGGGCCGATCTTTATGAGGGTTATTTTGAACAGATCATAGGAGCGTCACCGGCTGTCATAGGTTCCCCGCCCTAACACATAGCGGACGGCCATTGTGTTAGGGCGGGAAGACATGAATTATGATCGGTATTTCACACACGGTTCACTTTCGAGTTATCGAGATATAAAATACACAATGCGAATTTATTTTTCTGTGTCTCTAATATTCTCATTTAAATTGCTTACATGGATATATTTATTTTGAATTAATAAAATCAAAATAAGTTAAATTTAATAAAGACTAAAATTAAAATTTTACTTACTAAAGTTTTAAATATTACTAAATCTTAATAAACATACTAAAATTTTAAATATTAAAATCACATAATATTTTCAAATTTTATATTGGCTTTAAATCCGCAATATTAAAAAATTATGAATTATTCCTCTGAAGAATTGTCACATTTTAATCAGTGCATTTCTTAATACATTTTTTTTCAAACAATTTGTCAATTGCTGTGAAACTAATTAATATCTTTCTTTCTTTCTTTTTACTTTCTCGTATACGAAGTATACAAAGAGAAAGTATTGTAATCGTCAAAAAATTCGAACTCGAGATTTTGACGAATCTCCACGTTTTAGACCTCCCTGAGTCCGAAAACACAATTTTGGAATTATGTCTGTCTGTGTGCCTGTGTGTGTGTCTGTGAACACGATAACTCGAAAACTATTATAGATACAGGGATGAAATTCGGTATGTGAACTTGACACATAATTTGTAGGTTTCCATCAAATTTTGGACAAAATCCGTAAAAGGGTCAACAACTTGAATAGCTAGATGAATAAAATTTGGTACACAGTTTTATCGTCATGAATGTAGGTCCGTATAAAATTTTGGGACAAATCCGTAAAAGGGTTGACTGTCTGTCGGTCTGTATAAGCGCATCTCCAACGCGTCCGTTATCTCCACACGCATGCGTGTTGGACGCAATCTTCTGCGCACGATATTTATTGACTCCTGCTTGGCGCTTTTTTTTTCATCCGATTCTCCGTGCGCATGCGTACTTGGTAGCAATCTGTGCGCGCGGAAGGATTGTCCTTGAGTGAAGAAAGAGTAGAAATCTGTATGCTTTTAATCGGAACGCATCTCTTCGAATTTGATTTTTGACCTAAATATTTTCTGATAGTCATTGGATCCTGGGTTACAATAGGTTCGAATTTCTTTATCTACGCGGGGGAGGGGAAACAGCACCTTTTTCGAGAAGTATACGAGAAAGTTTAGGGGAGACCACTCAATCTGGTTTTTATTTTTATCTAAGAATCTAATGAAGTAACACGATTCTGGTAGTTAAAATTTTTATATAAAATAATTATCTCATTTGTTGCATGGTTTCGTATTATGTTTTATTTGTATTTGCAAGTTACCTCTTTTCACTTTCTCGTATACGAAGTATACAAAGAGAAAGTATTGTAATCGTCAAAAAATTCGAACTCGAGATTTTGACGGATCTCCACGTTTTAGACCTCCCCGAGTCCGAAAAACACAATTTTGGAATTATGTCTGTCTGTGAACACGATAACTCGAAAACTATTAGAGCTACGGGGATGAAATTTGGTATGTGGTCTTTAAACATAATTTGTAGATTTCTATCAAATTTTGGACAAAATCCGTCTACGGGAAGTCTGCCGGTCTGTTTGTCCGCGGTCATGCGAACACTATTACTCAAAAACTTGAATAGCTAGATGGATAAAATTTGGTACACATTTTTATCATCATGAATGTAGGTCCGTATAAAATTTTGGGCCAAATCCGTCAACGGGCTGACTGTCTGTCGGTCTGTATAATCGCATACTTTTTCACTTTTGAAACGAACTCCATACGCATGCGTACTGGTAGCAATGCCTGTGGACGCGGAAGGATTACGCCACTTTGTCCTTGAGACGGTAAGAGTGGAAAATCGGTTCGCATTTAATAGTTACTTATCTCTTTGAATTTGATTCTTTAAGTAAATATTTTACAATCACTATCATCTACAATGAGAAACCTTCTGATAGTCATTGGATTCTGGGTTACAGTAGGTTCGAATTTTTTATCCACGCGGCTGGAAGGGAAACAGCACCTTTTTGGGAAAGTATACGAGAAAGTTTAGGGGAGACCACTCCCGCTGGTTTAAACTCTCTTTCTCCAGAATGAAAAAACATTGTGTTATTCATTTTGTACTTGCATAAAGATTTTGATAATTTTTTTCTAACATATCAATCACTCTTTCCACGGTCCTGAAAACTTATGAAATGAGAATAAGGTAAATTTAATAAAGATTTACTAAAATTTTAAGTATTAAGATCATGCCGTCTCTGTTATTTTCATAATAGCTCCGTTATATTATTCCTCAATTTGTAAATGCTCCTCTTAACATTTTGTTACATTTTATGGTCAATAACCAGGTTTTTATTATTTGTTTAGAAAATTTATTATTTCCCTTTCTTTGTATTATAATTATGGGCTTAAAATTTTCAACGGCTTTTCAGTATTTCCGATCTTTTATCTTGTTTATATTTCCAAGTGCTTAACATGTTCTGCTTTATATTCTGGATTTGAAAAATAATTATCTTCATAAAATTCTTTTACATTTATCTTAGATAGAATTAGTTGCATGCCTAACATTTTAATTTAAAAATCTCATTAAAGCCAGATACGTGTTGCTAAAATTAGCTTCAGTCATTATTATTGCCATTGTTATCGTGATAATCACCTTTGTAATACCACCGTGTCACGCACTCTCTACTACTTATGATAAAAACTGAAAACCGCACGCAGGAAGTGTTGTAACGTCTAACATTTCTTCAGCGTTCTAAACTTGATACTGAAAAAAGGTTAAAATGATTAATTAGGAAAATGGTAAAACAACAGAATAAAGGAAACCATTGCCTCTGAAAAGAATGTGAATACAAAAAAAACTAATCGCCCTCGGGATCTGCTATTCGCCCGTTATGAAGGGTGTCCGAGAATTGTTGAACACATTTCAAAAATTAATTTAAAAAACTAATTATGTTTCAAATACGGATTTTTTTAAATGAGAGCTCATTCTAAAGAGTTGGCCGGAGAGGGCATTCTAAAGAGTTTGCCGGAGAGCGCATTCTAAAGAGTTAAGAGTAACATGCCGTCTCGGTGTTCCAGGGGGTCGTAAATTACTGGAAATCCAAAATTTGTTTAGAGCCATTATCTGCAAAAATATTAAAACTGGAAGAAAAATAAAAGCATGTATTTGTTGGGAATTACGCTCTTTAATTTCTTAATTCACATGTAGTGTGAAAGCTGAAGAGTTTTCGAGATATTCAAGAAAAGCTAAAAAAGAAACCAGAAAACACACAACGGCTTCTGGTGATCGGTAGCCATTGCGAATGGAAATCTGTCACCGGTCAATGATACTGAACTATCTATTTAGAATACCCCTTTTCTACTAGAGTCAACAGATGGCAGTAAAGTTACCAGTTCGTAAATTACTAGAAATGTGTCATTTCCAGTAATTTACGAACTTCTGTACCACAGAAACACCATGTAACCTATCTGAAAAAAAAACTTTTTTAAAATGCTTTCTCATGTTTTAAAAACCATTGTTGAAACATTATTAGTTTCTTAAAATTAATTTTTGAAGTGTGCCAAACAATACTCGTACACCCTGTATTTATTAGCCCGTAGTCAAACTTGCAAAGTAGAAAAATAATTTAGCAAAATGGGTTCAGTTGTTGAAACCAAAAGGTTGAGTCTGCTTCCTTGGTTACTGAATGAATGGAAAAAGTCTGAGGCATTACGTCTAAGTTTTATTTTGTGTTATATATCAGCCATTGGAGATGAAGGGGGATAGGCAGACATTGATGACTCTAGAGAACTTGAGTTTCAGTATGAATTAAAAATTGGTAAACTAGGTCCTGTGGTTGGTCTGGAGGATTCGTTATTTGCTTTTGCGAATTACACAATATCCCCGGTTAACCGAACGAAAGGGCAGAGAAGCTGTTTCAAAAATAATTTTTTCCTTTAAGCCTAGAATATCTATTACTATTTTCTCCCCCCCGGAGGGGCACCGCGAATACGCGGATGAGTTGCTGCCGGATAAGTAAGCAGGAACTCGCTTCCCCTGGGAGTACAAAAATCGTTGGAGGTGTGTTGCCTCCCTCCAGTGATAGTATGTACCTCCTTCGGGAGGGGTCGGGCCGTGGCCAAGTGATTGGCTAATAGGACTTCGGCCTCAGTACTCGAGCTATTGCAGCGCCTGTCATTCAACTGTTGCCCGGATGCTGAGGCAGGGCGGGGTGATGTTCCTTTGGTCTATTACTATCTAAATACAGTAAGTAATTCTGAAATGTTTTGAGGGTAAAAGGAATTCAAAACTCCGTTTGTAGGCTACGCTTATGTTCTTTATTAAAGTTAAAATTCATTTTTTAGGATTACAGTTGGTATATCAATAAGTAATAATTTATAGCACATGAACTACTGATTCAAAATACTCAGTATTTGCTTGTTTGTTTCTTACGTCCCCCGAACTTTTTCGAACATCAATGTCACGCCATCTTTTCATTAGAAGGACATCAGCCGGCGTTGGCTCACTGCATTGTTCAACAGTGCAGAACGTGTTGTTTGCAGTTGCAATTTCAATGGCATTTCGGATAATCCGATTTCTGTTAACGAAGGTTTTACTGTATTTTAAATATAAAAATAATAGATTCAAACGATCAGTAATTTTTGTTAATCGCAAGACAGCTATAAAATTATTCACATTGGTTATTCAAATTCTTCATATTTTGGAACACATGGCAATTCTGTCTATATGATTATAGCAAAAGGAGAATATTTATAGATTCTTTTTATAATATTGTCACGTAGGTGTGCTGTTTTTTATTATTATCATTTTCAAGACGTATAGCGCTAAAATATAATTACATTCCTATGCTGTTTCATCCTGCACTTTCAAGTTTACCATCTTAAGAACAACTTCTCTTTTTTATATTAAAATTTCATTCATAATTTAGGAAATTGAATATAACTACCTTGCTTCAGTTGTCTTAAAAACTTTTCTTCAGTATTTAAAAATTAGAATGAAAACTTTCATTTTTCCTCTCTGCAATCCAACTTTATCTGAAAACAATCGTAATTTAACAGCTATAAGTTATTTAAAGTTTTAGCGATATTAAAAGTAACGCAGAGATATTAACAACGTTAAAGATAAATTAAAGATAATCACAATTTACTTAAAAGCAGAAAACTGTTTATTTTATATCTGAACGCCATAAAGTGTTCATATATAAAATAAATATAGTTCATATATAAAGTTAGTTCATATATAAATATTCATATTCATAATATAAATATTCATATATAAGTTAGTTCATATATAAATATAGTTCATATATAAAGGCAAATATAGAGAAAATATTTACCTTCTATATTTTCTCGCACTATGTCCTAAATTCGATTTCATAATCACTTTTTTGCGCTTCATTGCTTCCTCGATGATTGGTTTATTCACAAGCTTCATCTATTTACGTCCCTTAAAGATAAGTAGCTTCCTGTTCAACTCTGGCCATTGCAGGAAGGTCATTTGCTGGATTTTATGATTTTGATTATGACAACGATTAAGGTAATGAGAAAATATTTTTACAGAGAATGCTTTGAAAGATCAGGTCACTTTTATGGCCTATAAATTAAAATTAACGGTATATTTTGTTACGCTAGTTTTGGTTTGATTTTCAAGAATTTTTATAGTGGTATTATTGCAAGTTACGGGTAATTGAGTTAATGATCAACAGATTTAAATTCGCTGATTTTATTATATGTGTATATATTCTACCTTGGATAAGCACAAAGCCGTTACTTAACCCATTAACTGCGGGTGTGGTTTATGAACCACATATACAGGGAGTACACAAATGAAGTGACACATTTCAAAAGTTATTAAAAAAACTAAAAATGTTGGAACTAAGAAATTTTTTAAATGAAAGCGCTTCTCAAAAAGTTTTTTTTCAGATACATAGCATGCCATTTCGGTGTTCTAGGGGATCGGGAATTACTGGAAATCAAAACTTTGTTTAGAGCCATTATCTGAGGAAATATTAAAACTGGAAGAAAAATATAAACGCATGAATTTGTAGGGAAGTTTACGCTCTTTAATTTGTTAATTCACATGTAGTGTGAAAACTGAATAGTTTTCGTGATATTAAAGAAAAACTGAAAAAAAGGAACCAGAAAACACGCATCGACTTCTGCTGATCGGTAGCCATTGCGTACGGATTTTTTTCGCTGTAACAAATCTAGAACGGCGTAACTCTGTGTTACCTGTCTGAAAAAAAAAATTGAGATGCGCTCTTATTTTTAAAAAAAGTAGTCGTTCAAACATTTTTAGGTTTTTTTTTTATTAATTTTTGAAATGTGTCACTTCATTTGTGTACACCCTGTATAAGAGTCTTCGCGCAGTAAAAGGGTTAATTACAAATTCGATGTAAAAATTAATTTTTAATTCAAAAATCCCTAGGACAAGCTTAAATGTCTCAAACATCCTTTACCATATTAGATTGAAATGAAAAATAACCCAAATAATGGGAGGTGTCATCTAATTAGGAGGTTAAATCAAATTGCAGGTCAAGGGCGTCTTCGAATTATTGGGTCTATGAATAACTTTGTTTCAGAATATAAGTTTAAAAGTGTCAAAATTTGTTCGGGTAGCGGAGTTCAGGGGTAAGAACCACAAATTTCAAAAACTAAGCACATCTCTCCCGAATTCAGATGCCATCTAAACGAATTTAGTCGAAGTTGCATGCTAGGGAAACTGGAAGAAGATTCTACCGTCAGCAATCAGTAAGAAGATCTTGAAATCTTCCACGCCTTTATTTTAAAGACATGGATTCTTCTAAACGGACGAAATAAATGATTGGCAGTTCAGAGTAGTTCATCCACAAAACAACGATAAAAGTTCCATTAAAAAAGATACAATTGAGTGTAACTCTTTGTCTCTTTTGTTTTGCACAAATCTCTACTAATAATAAAGGAGAATGAGTGTGTGTATGTGTGTTGGTCCTCTACAGGACAGACCGCGGGATGTGCATCTCGGAGCCCTTTAGTTAAAAATTAAACGAAATGTTGGCGTTTATCCTTAATAACTTTCATAAATATTACAGCACAAAAATAATTTTTGCACTATCTGAAAGCGCAAGTAATTACCTATTCAATTATATGAATTAAGTTGATGTACACTTTTTTCTCTACTTTATAAATTTTTAATAATATTTTTGGTACTATAATTTACAACAATACTATTCATTAAACGCAACTCAAACCGTTTTCATTGTTTAAACAAATATTTAAATGCCTATTTCTCTTTCATTGTTGTAATTTGAGGTAGGATGCTAAAAAATTTTGATTTCAGATTTTATTTCATCAAGAAATTTTCGAAATCTGTAAACCAAGGTCTCCGTGATATTGCTTTGCTTTCGTTAAGAAATATATCCATTAAGCTGCATGATTATGTTTGCTATGCTTTCATTCTTTTCTCAGCATGTTTTAATCTACCTGAAATGCCGCTGTCCAAAAAATATGCCGCATTATTTTAATGTTGAAATCAAATGCCTATTTTACAAGAGGAATAAGAAAGTGAAGATAGTGCCAACAATACGGAATTAGAGGTTACATGCCTTGGTCAGTTATTTCATTCCATTAGGAACATTTACGTAGACAATAAACAGAAGAGGTCCAAGGTCACTAATAGGTTGGGTTACATGGGTTAAATATTTACCACAATCTGAAGTTTAAAATTACGTTGAAGAGAACATAAATATAAAATGAAGCAAGATTCAATTTATAAAATGAAGCAAGATTCAATTTATAAAATGACGCAAGATTCAATTTATGAAATGAAGCAAGATTCAATTTATAAGATGACGCAAGATTCAATTTATAAAATGAAGCAAGAATCAATTTACAAAATGAAGCAAGATTCAATTGAAATCATATTCACGGCGAACAAGCTGGTCGCCGAAGGCTGTAGGGAGACATAAGGAAAGACTTCTCTTAACACGTTGACGTAAATGACGTCCATAGAGGTCCAATGCTTGGGGATTGTTGATGCAAATGACGGCTATTACCGTACTATATTCTTAGTATTATAAATAAATTCTTAAAATATATCAGTGTTAAATCTATTTGCTTTGAAACTCTTCATTGTTCTGGCAATAATGAGAAATATTTATCACCTAGATCATCTATCATTTACGCTCCCTTACAAATGTTTCAAAAAATTGAATTTTGTGTCTCTAAATTATCTCTAAATTTTTGTCATGCTAATATAAGTGTTTATTTTTTAATTTTTTAAATTTTGTATTACAGAAAAATCTAAATGAATTCAAATTAACTTAATTAATGTGAAAAATAAATAATATTGGCTTCTAAAATTATTTTTTGTTAAATTATTCCCAAAATGTTATCATTTTAGTCTCCAGAAGTACCAAGACGTCTATAGCCGTCTTTTGTGTATCAGCGAAATCGAGATATTAAAAACAAATGACGGCTATAGACGTCCGCCATTTTTTAGAAAAATTTGTTAGAAAAAATAATAATTTTATTCTGTAAGTTTGAAATCTTCATGGGACTCCCCAAGAATCAGGTAATTAGCAAAAAAATGACGGGAGGCTGTCTTTATCAAACAGCCGCTGATGTTAAATGCGTAGGACTACTTTGCTCCCGTGACCCTTTTATCGATTTAATTTTTTTGTAACTTCCGTTGTTACCCTTTATCTCTAAAATAAGACATTAGTTATATTTTTAACGAATGTAGTTAAAGAGATATATAGGATCGCGTCAACAATTCATGCGTATTTTTGCCCAAATTTGCGACACAGTTGTCCCTGAATTACAATTCCAATTTTCAATTTTTTTTTGGTAACTTTTGTTGTTACCCTTTATCTCTAAAATAAGATATCAGTTATGTTTCTAACATATGTAGTTACCAAGATAGGGAGGATCTCCCATACAGCGTCTTTTGTGGCGTTTTGGCGTATAAATCAAATTCCTTCCTGAGACCCCAATGGGAGGAACGTAATCCTACGTTCCTTCCTGAGACCCCAATGGGAGGAACGTAGTCCTACGTTAAAAAAAGTTGCGTTTGTCATCCATCATCGATTTCAGAGAGATCGTCAACGTGATAACATATTCGCTGCCACCATTCACTCCTGAGATTCGAATCATCTATCTAATTAGATGACAGTTCTCTGCCATCTCTTAACTACAAGAGAGAAGGGGTCATCTAATGAGATAATAGGCTCTGGACAAGCCAGCGCGTCGGTGGCAGTGAATGCGTTAATCAAATAATGTAATATTAATCCCAAAAGGGAGGGTGTACCAAAAGAGAGATACTTTTGTTTTCATCTTCCGATGGGGCATAAAATAGAGACAAGTGTAGATAACAAAATGGTTTTATTACAAGTAGTCAAGTACAATCAAAGTTCATTTTCGACACAGTCATCCTGAAGATTGAGACATTTATCATATCGTTAGACGAGTTTTCAAATACCTTTTTCATAGAAGGTTGCTGCCACCGTGTTGAGATTGTTCTGCACGGAGCCTTAAAGCTCTTCGTGGGTGCGGAAGCGTTGTACTCCCAATCCTGTCTCCAGCTTCAAACAAAGTAGAAAATCCAATAGTGGAGTCAAAGGCTGTAATATATCCCGATAGCTCCTGGAGTTTAATTTTTTACAGAAACAGTCCAAAAACGTTGGGCTATTAAATCCAAAACCATGCAACTTTTAGGCCCACGTCGAGGTCAAGTTAATTTAACAGCATGTGTAGAGGTGAGATTTACTAGTCTAGTCGCTGAGGTTTTAGATACGTAGAACGATTGACACTTAAGTGCTTCCTATTGACTAGTACGAACCTACACTACTCCGCTTCTCAATCTATCATGCCTGTGTTCCACATATATCAGAAGTACTCCATTGTGAGATACACAGAGCTGGTGACACAATCAAAGAAATACTACTTCATAACAAAATAAAAAATTTAATATAACAACAGCTAAATTAAAATCCTAAATTAAATCAGAACATCATTAAA
>BGPR01017001.1:0-33439 GCA_013235015.1 Araneus ventricosus
AGAGATGTCGACGCGAAGTATAATCTTCGTGATAGGGTCACTCAAGTCAATAATGTCCTATATTTTACCTCGAAAACGCATCTATTAAACATTTTTCGCTGGTTTCTCATATTTTACTGATTTCTTCCACTATTTCTCTACACTTTCTATCGTTATCGTTCTTCCATTTAATCTTCATGGCTCCCAACATACTACACTCCCCTGGAAACAGCCAAAGTTAAGCGCGAAAACTCTTACTCGATACCCTGTTCAAACCCCTTCAAGGCCAGTCTGTACCGTGACCCTCCACAGACACTGCCATGTCAATATCCGTCCTTCTGGTACGCAAAATATTTATTCTTACTCTTCTCTAATGTTATCACATCGTACTTCTGTTTTAATTATTCAAATATCCTCTCTCTGTTTTGTGGTTGCTTTTACACTAGGGATGAAAATCAGGGTTTTAGGCCTTACGGCATAACTGATTGCAAGAAAATGTCAAACTTTTTATATCTCGCAATTCACAATAACTTTATCCCCTGAAGAAACGTTACTGTGCTTTTATTACGTTTTTCATTTCACGTTTTATACTCTTTCATTTTGCGATTTTACACTCTATCTACCACAGCGCTTTTGGAATTGCAGCTTTTAGCGCATTAATTGTGTGTATGTGATATATTTATATATATATTTCCATCAGTTACTCTTCGCATTTTTATCTTTACTCGGATATACTCTCAATTCGTTTTTTCATATCCTTTCGAATTTGATATCAATATTTGTTGTTTTATTTTCTTGTTTTTCTATTATGTTTTGCCTCTTTCGTATTGTTAAAAACATGGAAAGTCGCTTCCGAGCAATGCAAGTCTTATGAATGGAAGAGAGTTTTACAAGGTTAAGCATGGAGTGACCTCAGCGACTCTTACGGCACCCATGACATTGGCGACCATTTTGGCGACCTTGACGACAAATAGATGATTCCCGGAAATGCAACAGTTTTCTCGATATTTCTACTATGAAAGGGAATACACGAGAAAACACCATGTGACGTCACGGCCTGTCCGAGAGAATGTTTAATTACGGCGCCTAGTTCAGAAGAGCGTCTTTGATCGACTGGTTACTTCGCTTTGAAGCGCGAACGTCTTCGGAGTTCTATCCGCTGTGTGAGCTAATCAGCTGGTGAGCTGAGCTGTTATTGTCGTTACTAGTTATTTGCTGTTAGCTGTTATGTGTTGTTAGATGTCAAAGTGCTGAACTGTCATTACCTGTGAATTGTTGTCTATTTACATTGGTAATCTGTGCAAGGACTATTGTTTCCTGTACCTGTGCTACGTGTTTTCCTGCCTATTTGTAAATAAACCTTCATTCTCCATTATCCTGCGTGTTGGACTGTTTACACCATACACCACAGAGAGACCTTTTGCATCACTGGTGTCAGAAGCGGGATAGTGTGTATGGTGAATACGAGATCTCAGACGAAGATGGCTGACAACGCTGATCTACTTGCTCTCTTAGCCGAGATGAAGAAATCTATGGAGAAGGGACAGAAAGAAATGAAGAAGAGACAGGAAGAAATGAAGAATCAAATCCAAGGTGTAAAAGGAAAGATTGAGGAAGTAAGGAAAGAAGTTCAGAGGAAGATCGGGGAAATAGAGGGTAAAGTTCGAAGGAAAATCGAGGAAGTGGAAGACAAAGTACAAGTAAAGATGGAAGAAGTCGAAGAAAAAGTTCAAGTGAGGATCGGCGACCTGGAGAAGAGGCTCATTGAACTCGAGGACAGACCAATAAATTTCCCGGCAAATCCAGACCTCACGTAATCCAGACCAACGGTAAAATCCCTGACATTCGACGGACAAACGTCTTGGACTGTTTTCAAAACTCAGTTTGACGTTGTCAGTTCTGCGAACGGATGGAATAATTTCGTGAAAGCCAGTCAATTTGTGACCTCTCTCCGGGGATCGGCGGCGGAGGTTCTTCAAGTTCTGATAAGTTGACGGACCTTACGGCCATCGAGAATGCTCTAGAAGCCCGATTCAGAGATAGTCACCTTACCCAATTTTATAGGACTGAATTGAAGACGAGACGGCAGAAGCCAGGGGAAAGCCTGCAGGTATTAGCCGTCGATGTGGAACGCTTAATGAGCCTGGCCTACGCCGAGTGCCCTCAGGATGTCCGAGACAACCTAGCAGCCCAGTACTTTGTCGACGCTATCAGAGATGAAGATACTCAGCATGCAACAAGGTTGATGGATGCCAAAGACTTGAAATCAGCTTTGGCATATAGCATGAAGTATGAAGCTGCGAAAACTGTTTCCAAAACATCCCGAAATGTAAGATCGATTGAAATAGAAGATGATACTGGGAAAGAAAAAGACGAAAAATTCGACTGCTTACTGAAAACTTTGGGAAAATTATTAAACAGTTATGTTGCTGGGAAGAAGAACACTCACAGTGTAACAAAAAGGGGCACGAACAGAGGAACTGCCAGACAATTTCTCCCAACCAGGAAAACTAATGTACGGCCGTCTTGCGTTGCGAAGGCTGAATTTTCTCTGTAGAGCCCCTGAAGAAGGACTAAAAGTTTCTTTGCGGAGGAAGAAATGTACTCTACTTGGAAGGATCTATTTGCGGTATCCCTTGTTTGATGTTGGTGGACACCGGTGCCAATGTCACTCTCGTAAGAGCAGACTTGGCCCAGAAATTGAAGGAGAATTTTATTTACACGGCTCCTGACATTTCTTTAAAGACCGCTACTGGTGAAAAGGCGGAGATACGCGGGAAACTGGATGCAGCAATTGAATGCGGATGCAGAAAATTCCAACACAGAATCTACGTAGCTGACATCACCGATCCCTGTATTCTCGGCCTAGATTTTCTACAAAAATTTAACTTCACGTAGACTTGGAGAAGAATGAGATTCGGACAGGAGTTCCTTTGTTTTCAGCCAGTGTGGAGCATTCAAAGTTATGCTCTGTGTTGGTTAAAGAGAAAACTATTATACCAGCAAGATCGGAATGCCTTATCCATCGAGTCCCAGAAGCTTCTGGAAAATTCAGATACGTCGTAATGGACTTTCCTAGCCAAGTTTCCCAGAAAAGTGTCCTTGTGGCGGCCACACTCGTTGATTTAAAAAGAGAAGCCATCCCCGTTCGAGTTCTGAATCTGGACAATAAACCCAAGACTGTCGACAAAGGAGTTGTTATTGCGACGTGTGAGCCAGTGGTGGATGTCGTTGCTCGTCCTCAAGAATTTTCTGAATCACTACGTCTCCCGTTAATCTTGAAGGGCTTAATGGAGAACAACGAACAGCAGTGAAGGAATTGCTACAAGAATTTCAGAATTTGTTTTCTACTAGTGACTCTGATGTCGGCCGCTGCAATATGACTCAACACAGAATTAACACTGGTAATCATCCACCAATCAGGTAATATCCAAGACGTTTGCCTCTTGCAAAGAAAGAGGAATCTTATAAGTAATTTTTGTCACGAGCTCGTCAAATGATGGACACTCATCCATAAATAATTAAAAAAACTTGTCAGGGTTTTCTCGTAAATCTCCAAAAGATGTGTAAAACCTACCTCTACTAAATCTAGAATCCACAAATGGATGTACCCAATATCGTCTATTTTGATTTGAATTATATTTCTTGTATACTAGGTACGCAAGTGCAACACGCTTTCTTGTGTATACATCCATCGCCGGTAAGCGTCGTTTCTCGGACTGAGTGAATCGTTGTGTGAGTACTGAATTGCTCGGACACCGCCTGTGGAGAATTCTAGGAAACGAGTCTATTACCATTTGTTGTTTTATTTGCTTTTCCGTCGCTCAGTCCACATGTGCACTTTTAGTTAAGTTTGTACGCTGTAAAAATCCTAACTTAAAGTAAAAATCTATGCAAATAAAAGTTAAACTCACACAGAAATATTTGTTACGCTATCGAAAACAAAACTACTCAATATTATTTTCTTCACATTTTTCCCAAGTATATAATGGAACATAAGGAGATAATTAGTAAAAGTTCCGAGAAAATTAAACATCAAATTTTTGATAAATTAAAATCTATGATTCCATGCCGTAATACCTAATGATACCTATCGTAACTGCACGAATTGTTGTAAGTGTGTACTGGTAAGTGTGGGGGTACTGCCCAGTTAGTTGCCACGTACTCAAAGACGTCCAATTTCCTGTCCGATTCGAGGGGAAAGTGCCAAGCAATTGTATCGGACAAGTCATTCGCTCGGCGGGAGGTCTGTGGGTACTTCCCAACTGTTCTCCATACTCCTGAAGTCGTTTATGGCTTCTGTGTCATTTTGACATTTATTACTTCCAACGATCATACCGGCGAGAATCGGCCAGTGCTTTACAGTTAATGCATTCAGCTTTATTACAATTATCAGGGGCGTGATGAGTGGATCAGGTGAACTTTGAAGAGGTGTTAATTTGACTTTCCCGTTTGAGCAACACACCCCAGAGACTCGCCCTTGAACTTTCTCAACGCGAGCCTCACTTCGTTCAGTTGTCTCATTAGCTCTGGACGCAGCCCTTCTGTAGCGGTCTTCTTCGAGACGGTCTCTCCGTACTTCAGGTGTTTCTATAGCCCTAGACGCCAGGGCCAGAGAAATACAAGGGCCGGTTCATAGAGGCTTCAGCGAAGAACCAGTGGGGGAATTTTGTGACGTCACCATGTTGACACGCCGCGCTCGAAAATGCAAGATTCCCTTCACTATAAGGGTTTTGGTGTGACTGTTATTTCTTTTGTTACTTAATATTTAAAATTGGATGCCAGTATTTGGTGTGAGATTAATCAGATACACGGCCATTTCAGTAAATTATTTGAGACTTTTTTCGACACAAAATCTATACGAGAAAAGAAAAAAAATGAAAATCGGCTTCTGTCGACATACACTATCCACTGATTGAAAAAGCTGACTGGCTCGAACTATTAAATATTTGCTTTTAAATCAAATGGATTGTTTG
Source organism: Araneus ventricosus (assembly GCA_013235015.1). Lineage (NCBI taxonomy): Eukaryota > Metazoa > Arthropoda > Arachnida > Araneae > Araneidae > Araneus > Araneus ventricosus. The sequence continues at coordinate 4,956 of BGPR01017001.1, forward strand.
TTTACCTCTATTATTTTTTATTTATTTGAGAGAAAACATTTATATCAAAATAATGCATTGCAAATACTTGTGAAGCAGACATACGTTTCTACGCATTCATTTCATAACTATATTTAAAATATGTAATAAATATAATACAGTTATATATATTTAATATTTTTTTCATAACCATCAAAACAACAAGAAGCATACCAAGGTCTACAAAAAAAATTTTGAACAGCATCCCTTTAATGTGCTAGCATTGGGAAATCGCATACCTGTCTGATTTCGCCAATATAAATAAGACCGCCTGGAAATAGATCGAATAATTAGATGTCTGGAAATATCTTCTGCGGTCCACTTGATTTTGTTTTTATTTTCTATTACGGCATTTATCTATGTTCATGATAAGATATATTTTTTAAAAATTTTCTTCTATCTTTGATACTTTTTTCAGTTTACATTTTTAACTTTTATTTTCGGTTAAAATACGGCCAATTTCAGATTTCGTTTTCATTTCTTTTATTTTTTTTCTCTGATTTTTCTTAGCCTCCTCTTTTGTCTTTTCAAGTGTTTTTTCAAGAAATCTAATTCTTTCCAGAAGTAATACATTTTCTTTTTAAGTTTCAAAGGAGGATGAGCAAATATTTTTGGTTGTAGGTGTAGTAAATGGCTCCATAGCTGGCGTTTCAGGTGTTTTTTTAAGACTCAAGCATTTTAATCTAATTTTTGCTTCCTGTAAAATACTTCTATTCCTTTTCCTCTCACTTCTACTTGAAATACCTTCCCTATTATCTGGCAATGGCAAGTTGACACTCGGAACTGCATCAGGTTTTAAAATTTTCTTTTGATTTAAACCAAATAGACGATTCTTCATGTTGTCCGTGTAATCACTTGGCATGAAGTAATCACTGCATATCCAAGCGTATTTTGCATTTACATGATCTTGCGTTTTACATTTCGAGATCCAAATTTTATTCCGATTCGGACATACTGGAAACATATGATATACGAGGGCAATTCGGAAAGTAACCTCCGAATCGCTGTAAAAAAACAAACCAGCACAGAGGGGAAAAAATTTATTTACATATCAAAGGTACAACTCTCCTCTATTTTTCAACACAGTCTCCCCCATTATTCAAGCACTTGTCGTACCGTTTTACCAATTCCTTCTGCATAAAAAGCGGCCGCCTGCGATTTTAAGAAGTGTGCCACAGCGTTTTAAAGTTCCTCATCGCCAGCGAAATGCTGTCCTTCAAGCCACTTCTTCATTGCAGTGAACAGATGAAAATCAGAAGGAGTCAAGTCCGGGCTGTAGGAAGGATGTTGAAACACATCCCATTTGAATTTGAGCAGAACCTCTCCAGTTCTTAAAGCAGTGTGAGGGCGCGCGTTATAGTGCAGTAGCACAACAGCAGAACTCAGTAGGCCGCGACTTTTGTTCTGGATGGCTCTTTTAAGTTTCTTCAACGTGCGACACTAAACCTCGGAATTGATTGTTGTTCATGAATTCGATAAGCAAGATTCCTTGAGCATATCAAAAGACGGCAACCATCAGCTTTCTCGCTGACAAAGTTTGACGGGCTTTCCTCATCCGGGTTGGAGAACCGGTATGACCCCATGCCATAGATTGTTGTATTGTCTTTGCATTGACATGCGCTACCCAAGTTTCGTCACCAGCCACTATTCTGTTCAAAAAGTCCTCCCCATCCGTGTGGTAACGGGAAAGAAATTCTAAGGCAGCGCCCATTCGACTGGGTTTGTGGATCTCCGTGAGCATTTTCGGTACCCATCGAGCACAGAACTTCCGGTAGCCTAATTTTCCCTTTACTGTCTCATACAAATCTGTCCGAAAAATATTTGAAAGGTGCTCTGAAAGTTGGGAGATTGTGAAATTATGGAGCAAATGAAATTTTTCATCGATTTCTTTGATGAGATCAGCACTCACTACAGACGGCCTTCCACTCCGTGATTCGTCATGGATGTTTGTTCTTCCGTCCTTGAAAAAGCGTACCCATTGACGCACTGAACCTTCACTCATAATGTTTGGCCCGTATACGGCGCACAATTCACGATGGATATCCGCTGCTGACAGTTTTTTGGCCCAAAGAAATCTTATCACTCTTCGCACCTCACATTTCGCTGGATTTTCTATGGCGGCACACATTTTGTCACGTTATAATTAGCAAACGTTTGGATCTACGACACTCTCACTCGCCGACTGGAATCTTACTGAATCACAGATTGCTCGTGCATTCGATTGAGGGCGCTCCGAACGGTACTTCCAGCGCCACGCCCAAACATCGGATAGTTTCCGAATTGCCCTCGTATTATACCTTTGCCTTTCGTTTTCCTGTGATAATTTGGACAGGTAGCGACAGCACAAGCAGACATACTTGCAAGAGATGCAAGATTTTCACAATATTTCAACAAAATAACAAGTAACACTGGACAACACAGGAACAAACAGAAGAATGAAAGAACAAACTAAGAATGAAAGCATCTCCAGTGGTCGCTCTCGGACCCCACTCTGACAGCATAGTGACGTCGAAACTGGTTTCCCCTCCACATGTCGGAAAATCGTAAACTTCAAAGGTATGAACCAGCCCTTGTATTTCCCTGGCCCTGTCTAGAAGCAGACATACTGAGGCGGCTTTGTTCGACGCTAGCATCACGCTGTTCTGGGGTTTCAAACGCCCTCATTACTTTTGCTCATCTGTTTTTCGGTTGTACTTGTCCGATAGACTGTACAGTAGAAGCTTAACTAACCGGCATGCTTAGGAAACGCCGATTTCCGGATACCTGAAAAGTCCGGATAGTTGAGTGTGACGGGGAAAATGGGAAGGGGATAGATTGTGGCACTTTTTTTTTACCGATTCTGCCCCATTAACTTTTTTTTGGGGGGGAGGGGGGTTGTCGATTTCGTTTTTATGTCTCGTTTTTCTGCGAAAGGTGAGGACTTTTTTTTTGGTTCTCACTTTTGCTTTTGAACCCCTCCTCTCCCATTAAACAAGTATGTCTACACCACTGTACTGTATATTGCTTCTTTCTTCTACACCCCTCCGTGCGGAGCGGACGCTGCATTCCAGAAATAAATTGTCCTAGTGAATGGAACGGCGCGGGCGTGAATGTAAAATTAGTTAGAAAAACTCAATTTCTAATTTCTCCGGTTATTTGAGCTTTCCGGATACTTAAATGCCGGATAATCGAGAATTTACTGTATTTTCTTAGGCGGCATATTAAATGCGAATGCTTAGCTATTTTAAAAGCAAAGTTCTATCTCTCTTCCAATTGCAAACTGCTCTTCACCCTAGCAGGGGAAAGAGCAGTTGCGTGGGTCAGACACTATCGTTCAGGATTTTATGACAGGAAAAGGAGGGGAGGAGACACAGGGAGATAGCGAATTCCATCGCAGATAGTATCTCAAATAACCTTGAGTATGAGTAAGAAAAGAATGCAGGGAAGATAGAAATACGCTTTCCCCCCACTGAGTGCTCTCACGTACGTCTATACCCCCAACTCCCATCGTGACCCCATCGGAGGAGAATTGCGAGCGAAAGACTTTCGTTGAATTGCGAGCAGTAAACAATGTTTTTAAAAATTAGCTCAAACTCGTCTAAATATTCTACACCACTTAAACTAATATCATTAGAAAGATAAATTTTCGCATTTTAAGGTGGTGTAAAAATCGTTCTCGTGCGATAAATCCATCGAAAGTTACTGACAAAAAACTATGCAAAAGCCTCACATTTTCGTTTAATTTCTAATGAACTCAAAATTTAATTCATTTTTCACTTTAAAAAGTTGACAGTAATTTTTCTCTTGTTTTGAAGAGTATGTGTTCCAAATTTCATCAAGATTGGACAAAAATTGTAGATTTGTGTAAGGAACAAACAGACACACATTCTACTTCTATACTTATAAAAGGCAATGTTTGTCTGCGTGTGTATGTGTGTGTTTGTGTGCGTCTAATTCTTAGCTTTATAGACTGTAACAGTGCCACATTTTCCCCCATCGGCGACTTTTGGTGCTAATTTTTTTATTATTACAAATTCTTCTTCCCCATGTCGTCTTTAGTCTCCCTTCCAAATTTGGTTGCATTTGAGTTGATAGTTCGAGCTACAGATGGTTTCTGAGTAGTGTCAGTTTTAAAAAAATCACCCTTGTACACTTATAACAGGCAATGTTTGTGTGCGTGCGATGTCCAGACGAATTTATCGCACTTACAGTCATGAAATTTGGCACACAGGTAGTCGTATTGGTGACTGAATGCACCTCGAAGCCGGAATTTTAAAATTTAATATAGAAAACTTTTTATTTAATATTTTGTGTTGTTTTGGGTGATTTTTCGCACTCATTTCTCAATAGCATGGCTTCGAATAATTGTACGAAAAGAAAAGTTACACCATCAAAACGAAGAAAGGATTTCTGTTCTAATGAAGTTTCTTTCGTACGTCTAACGTAATTTACTGAATTTTAAGAAATTTTTGAAAAATAGTCACTTTTATTGTAATTTTTAGTATGGATTTCTTCAAATTCTCGCATCTGACGTCCAAACATATCTATAATTTTCATTTTTTTCAGCTTATAGCGTTTCTGTCGGATTTAAAACAAGCGTTCTTTTTTCGTTGTTTTTTAATTAATTTTTCCCTGATCAGTTCAAACAGATTTTTTGCTAGCGAGAGTTTTTCCGGACGATCCCAGAAGGCATTGTTGCAATTTCTTTGGCTGGTGCGCGATCTTCCTCTCGGCAGGTGACGTTATATGCTTTCATTCCCAGCATGCATTTCCGGCAGATGACGTCATTACATTCGCGTCATTGCCGAGAGGAAAAAGAAGCGGGAAAATCAATAATGTGCATCTTTTGTTTTGATTTTGTTTTCAAAACTTTTTCCTGTCATTGTGGGTATTTTTCCCCCCATTTTTTTGAAGTCCTGATTCCACAGGCAACGCCGTGCGCGTACTGCTAGTTATTTATATAGATAAGTAGAGAGTGAAGCACGAAAAGAAAAAAGATTTTTTTTTTTGCTTTGGGAAAAAGAGTCCAGCGGCTTTGAAAGATGTAGGTTCACTCTCTTTTTTTTGCTATCTTTACACTGTTTTTATATCTGAATATTTGTATATATTAGCATAATTTTTATTTTGAAAATACGGCAGTGGTTTATTTTGGATTTTATTTCGTAGAAGCCAGGTGCAGTTGTTTTGCCAAAAGCATAGATTAGGCTGTTACAGAAAGTGAAAGAAAGAAAAGATCGCATAAAGCTTCTCAAATACATGTAAATAAAACTTATCAGACCGTATGGACACTGAAATCAAGATTAATAAATGCGACTTCTTAAATGATTATCGAGAACAAATACATAATGAATAGAAATTCAGTTTCTGCCGAAATCTGAAGCCCTTTCTTTCCTCACTGAGTTAGATTCCACAGGTCTGCAACCAAAAGACTGCATAAGATTTTTTGACTGTTTCTTATAGATTTTCACTCACTAAAACCGGGAAAAATATTTAAAAAATTACTCCACGTCAGGTTTTCTTGCAAAACTCATGTCTTTAGTTTAATTAAGTGTAAAATTTCTCTTTTTAACCTCAAATCTGGTATCATATTCTTGAGGCAAAAACCATATCCAATAATGATTTTATATATTAATTTCCTTTTTCTAAGAGTGACACCCATCTTCAGGTTTGGAAGACATCCGGAGTGATTCTGAGGATGGAGACACATTACCTCACCAGGAGGAATCTAGCTCAGATTTTTCCGTTCATGAGGACCCCCAACCATTTTCTCAGAGCGATCTTAATGATCTAGTTAGAGATTTAGGAATTTCTAAAGATGGAGCTAAATTGCTAGGGTCAAGTCTGAAAATAAAAATCTGCTTTGACACCTGGAACTTCATTCTCCTGGTACAGGCACGAAGAGAAGGAATTCACTCAGTTTCTCCAAAGAGGGAAATCTCGTTTTTTGTAATGATGTTCAAGGGCTAAAGAAGTGCTTTGACATAGAATATGATCCATCTGAGTGGCGTCTATACAGAGATTCGTCTAAAACAAGCCTCAAAGCAGTCTTGCTGCATATTGGTAATTCATTTGCATCGCTTCCTTTAGGACACTCGGTGCATTTGGAAGAAAACTATAATTATTTGTCTATGATTCTTGAGAAAATCAACTATCAAGAACATCGTTGGATGGTTTGTGGAGACTTCAAAATGCTAACCATGTTGTTCGGTCAGCAGGCAGGTTACACAAAATATTCCTGCTTCTTATCTTGTGGGACAGTCGCGCCAGAGACCTCCATTGGATCAAAACTGACTGGTCACTTCGAGGCGTCTTAACGCCCGGCGAAAAAAACGTCATAGATACAAACTTGGTTCCACCTGAAAAGGTTTTATTACCACCTCTTCATATAAAATTTGGGCTTATGAAGCAGTTTATTAAGTCACTGCCTAAATATGGGGAATACTTCAGATATCTGTGTTCCAAGTTCCCAGAACAGTCAGAAGCCAAGTTGAAAGAGGGAGTTTTTACTGGCCCCGACATGCGAAAACTGTTATCCGATTTCCTCTTTTCAGAAACAATAGGGGGCTAAGAAAAAGAAGAGTAGGCCTTTTTTTAAAGATGTAGTGCACAGGTTTTTGGAGGTTACTAAAGACCCTCTCTACAAAACCATTGTACAACGCATGTTGACAGCGTACAAAGCTCAAGGATGCACGATGAGCTTAAAAGTTCTTTTCCTACACTCCCATATAGTGAAGAGCAGGGTAAAAGACTTCACCAGGGAGTCCGTGATATCGAGAGGCGATACCAAGGAAGATGGGACGTCAACATGCTAGCTGATTACTGTTGGATACTCAGGCAGGAAACAGAAGTTAGTAAGCGAAAGCGTGTTCGGAGGAGCGTCAAAGAGAAAAAGAAAAGGTTTCACAGACAAAAAAGAGTAAACGTGTAATGTTAAATATATCATGAGAGAATAGTTTTTGTTTCTTTTTTCCAATTATAAGAAAAATTATACATAGTTAAACGAAATAAAATATTACTTTTTTCATCGCAGTTGTGCTTTTTTAATACAAACTCCCCATGTTTTGTAAAAAAAACTGTACGTGATGGAGGGAAATGGAGGTCAGTTTTGGATTCAGCACCCTAAGAAACATAAAATTTACCAAAAATATCCCATGCAGCTGATTTTTTTTTTTTTTTTGAAGACCTGTGTTATTGTCACCAATGGATTTTACTGTCAACAAAAACATTATAATTTGCCTTTACTGTCAAATCATTAAAATATCACTACTCAACCTAAAATTATTACTTAAATATGGCAGTCACTTTTTTGTGTGTGTTTGTAATTCTAATATTTAGTACATGTTCAAGCAATTTAGAACGAAAGTATTGTATGTTTTGACAGGAGATCTCTTCGAGAAAGTGGCATTGCTTTCAAACTGGAGTGGGTGATTCGATGCCTTGGTGATGGGAGATTTAACATTTTCGGAGATTTGATGTCTTGCAACAAAATCTTAAATTGACATAGAAAAGCATATCTTTTAATTAATTTTCCTTGAATAGCAAGATTTTTTAAAAATATTTTACATTTTAAATGCGATAAAATTAAAAAATAAAGTAAGATTTAAAATTCAAACTTTGAAAAATATGTATCAAACGTTCTACTAAGTTCACAGCAGATTTTTTCCAATAAAATGATTCTCATATAAAGTAACAAAGCTTCTTCCTTGTACTTTCTTTCTTTTGTGTATTGCTGTAAAAAGAAAAAAAAAAATCGAAGGTTATTTTCATGATCATGATAATTATTAATTCTGAAAAATGATATTATCATGCCCATTCATAAATTATTTTGGAAAATGATATCAACAATGTATATCTTTTCATTTATTTCAATAATGAGAATGCAAAAAGACACATTTTGCAAAATGTTTTCAAATTTAAATTTTAAACAAATCACTTCAATTTTGTGCTTTAATTTTTAACTAAAATGTCGAGTTTAAACTTACGACTCGATAAAGCTTGGAATTATGTCTTTGCCTATGAAACCTTCCACATTTAAAAGCCTGATCTTACCAGTCGTGTTTCAACAAAAAGGCTTAAAACTTTGACGTCAGATTGCTTTCCCCACCCCCTTTGTAGCAAAATGTGTTAAATCTGAATTTTTTAAAAAAATTATTATATTATTTCTTATTTTAGTTTATTATTGTACTTTAGATCTTTTTCACTTTAATTATAAACGTACATGAACTTTCTTATGGAAATTTTTGTTAATTTCAATTTTACACTGATTAGAGGGAGTAAATCTAAATTTATAAAATTCCACTTTTTGCTGCCAACAATTACCATATTTATCTCATACTTTCACCTTATTTTTGAATGGTAATATTTAGCTACTGTTCAGCAACGGATTCCGAGACTACCACTTTTGGACGATTTTACACGGGAAAGGGTTTTGTCAGGCAATGAGTCATAGGAGCGCATTTCCGGAGTTCTTTGTTAGATCACGCTCAGTAAAATGTAAACATCACCCTTCCATTCTTCACTTTCCCCCTATTTTGATGAAAATAACCCCGCCTGTCGCATGCGCAAAGCGCGGAGGGTTTCCGAATCCGTTACTATACAATACTTTCAAATACTCTCAAACATGAATTGATTTATTTGTTATTGATTGTATGCTATAAGTTTTCTGGGAACACAATGAAACACAATGAAGTTAGAGAGACTGAAAAACAACATTACGATTCAAATTCCATCTCAAAATTGAAATGAAAAAAAAAAAAGATGCGAAAACCTCATTAACTAGAAGGAGATAACCAGTTCCGGTCCGTACAAAAGCGGGCTACGAATTAGTTTATGGATTTAAAAAAGATTTCTCTCCTATTTTTCTGACTGTAATGAGGAACTTTGGCATTTTTTATTATTTTTTAAATCGATTTAAAATGCTTCGAAACGAAAATAACATTTAAAAAAAATTCTAGGCAGTTTTTTTTTTTTTTTTTCAATTTGCAATCAAATTTCGCCTCTCAGAAAACGCGGGAAAAACGATCCATTTTGGCCCGAAACGGGTCTGACGTCAATGTTGCCAGACAGGGGAGACACACTCTTCCTTCCCGTTCGCGCTCTATAGAGATTCTCTTTTTTTTCTATATTTTCCGCCTATCGCATTAGATAAAATAATTTCGGAAAGATACAAGTATTGTATTGTTCCTAAATGTCGTAATACAACTGTAACGGCACCCGATAAATTATTTATCAATGTGCCAAAAAATTATGTTATTCGCAAAAAGTGGTGTAAAGCGATGAAGAGAGATCCGAAGTAAATCCGGAATTATCAGCAAGCAGCGTTCGTCATGTCTGTGGAGATCATTTTGATGCGAGTGATTAATCTATATTATACCTATTAAAATTGTATATAATGAAGCACAGTAAATTCAGAATTCGGTATCTTTTTTTTTTAAAAAAAAAGAAGTATAAGGTGAGGTTAGAAGCAAAAAAAATTAAGACATTTTAAAGCAAATAGTTAAAGTTGATTAGTTTTTTCCCATTTGATTAAATGGAATTTATTTTGTTACCCTTTGAGGGGCAATGCCCCTCAAAGGGTAAAACCAAATGTAGAAGACCCCACCTTCTTTAAGAATCTTTTTTTTAAAAAAACTTGCTCCTGTTATTTTATAGCATAAATTTTTTCAATGGATATTCGAATGTTTCTTACATTTTTTAAAAAAATTACCAGTACTATTGAAAATTAACAAGAATATCTTAAAAATTAATTTAAATTCTCGACTTTTTTGATAATACAATTCGTTTTCATTTGAAGTTCAACAAAATAATTCGCAGAATTAACTTTTGATGCAAAATAAATTCTTTATATTCAATGAATGCATTAAAATCAAAATTAGTCTTCAAAAAGTTAGTTTGCTCATCAATTATTATAGTTGAGAAAAGGTGGGATAAATTTGTCTCTTTGTGCATCTCGAGTTTGTTGAAGGCAGCACTTAAATTCCTAGATCAGTCGCATTTGGTCTGGTTTGAATATTATTATAAATTTATATAGTTTTTTTTTATATAATTCAAAAATTAACTGACATAATGAAAAAAGCTTACTTTTAAGTAAAGAAGGCTTACTACTTACAGATACTTACTTCGTATCTTTTCTTTTCTTTTTTTTTTTGCAATTTACGAAAGTGGTTACAGTTTTACCATTTTTAATTTTTTAATGTATTTCTTTATATAAGTTATTTTTACCAGATTTTATATGAATTAGTATAAACTAGTATTTTAAAATTAGTACTTGTACAAAGGAAATAATTTATATAGTAAAATAAAGCGTAGTAAAATAAAACTATATAAAATAAAATTAATTTTTAAAAGGCAGAGCTGTGTTTTTAAAAAAATGTCGCACCTGAAATTATTTTGAACGGAACTTCTGAAATAAATAAATTCCTGTTTTTCTTTTCTGTAGGCATACGAAATTTAATACATCATGCAAAATCAGGTTCTTATCTTTTCGTTCTTTCTTGTGCAACAGAAATCGCATCGTCTTCTCGGAATGCCCGAGGGCCCCTCTGAAATTTATTGTTGCTTGATGGTTTCGAAAACCTATCCGTTTTTTCTAAGGCGAAGCCTTTTCTGTATAGTATACAGTCCTGTTCCGGTAACTTACTGCATTCAAGGGAAGGTCAAAACAACTTTTCTTATGAGATAATTTACAAGCCGGCGTTTTGTGTCCAGTTTCTTTGTCAGAACTGAATAATTACAGACACATGTACTGATAAGAAATTTGTGTTACTTCCCTTGTAATAAAATAAGTAAGCGATCAGGATTTTACTGATAGAAAGTGAGTAACTTGCTTTGTTCCGAAGCTTTCAAAGAGATCCATAAAAATACTACAGAATAGTATGTCACATTTGAGTGCTGATTGTTGGAAAATCTGTTGAATTCAGAGAGATACACATTCTTTCAAGGCATTAAACTAAAAACTTCACTTTTAAAATGCTAGCTGGTACAAACGCCTTGATTCAAAGCAGAGTACAGAACTAGCGAAAGAGAAATATGCGAAGGAAGGCACCCTTGACATCAGAATCTACTCGGCCAATGACACTGCGTTTCGGATTGCATCATGATTCCTGCTATTTCAGTGCATCTTTCGCTCTCAATATTTAAATAAATAAATTTTTCTGTAAAATCTCACTTGCATATTTGAAATTAGAATGATTTTTTCTACAAATACGGATGGCTTTCACGTGTTTTTAAAAAATGCTGAAGTTCCCCATTCTCCTCCGATGGGGTCACGACGGGAGTTGAGGGTATAGACGTATGCGAGGGCATTCAGTGGGGGAAGGCGAATTTCCATCTTCCCTGCATTTTGTTGTTACTGATACTCAAGGTTATTTGAGATACTATCTGCTATTCATTTCGCTCATAGATTTTTATTTATCAAAAATTAGATGCTAGGACCGGTAAGCGTGAAAAAATTGACCACTTGTCTAAAGATAGGAAGTGTCCCTTCTGTACAGAGGCAATCAACAAAGCGATCATAAACACTGATTATGGAGTATCTTAAAATGCTTCAAATCAATGTTAATCATTCTAGTGCTGCGCACTGTCATGCTTTTGTGGTTGCTGAGGAGAATGTTGTTGACTTCCTATGTGTTCAGGACCCCTATATCAGTGATAATGTTCCCCTCACCGGTGGTAAGGGGTGCAGAATGTTTTGTTCTTTTAATAATAAGTCTCTTATTTATTGTTTAAACAAGGATCTCGATGTCGTCTTGGGTCATAATACGAACCATATTGTTGGATTATTTGTCAAATTTGGTGTCCTGGAATTGCAAATCATTAGTGCATATTTTCCCCCTCATGACAATATTGATTCTTTGATTGAATAATTTACTAATTTCAACTCTATTAATAAAAATGTTTTAATTTTGGGGGACTTCAATGCGAGATCACTCATCTGGAACTACAATTTCGAAGATATTCGTGGGAGGGCAATTATTGATTTTTCAACTATGAATGATCTGTTAATTTGTAATCACAAAAATTCTCCCCAACCTTTGCGTCACATAGTGCCCGGAGGTGGCCTGATCTGACCATTGTTAACAGAGGCGGCCCGAGGCACGGGCAAACCGGGGGCCAAATTCCGGGTGGCGCCAAAGCTGGAACGTAAAGGAATAAGAAAAAAAATGGTTTCATTGACATGAGAGCTTCTGCGAAAACGGCAAAAATTTTCCTTTCATTCTCTTCAGCTTTTCGTCAAGCCAATCGGTTCGAGCCTCTAGGCCCTGGAGGCATATTTACAAACCCTACCCTGATAGAACTGAGGCAGGAAATCGGCCAATACCATTGGCTACGAGGGGCAGTGACGTCGTTTTCAACTTTCGCACGTAGCGTATGGCAATCATAACAAAACAAGAGTCGTCCTACTTTTCTCCGTTTTCCCACATTTGAGCACAGAAAACATTCACCCGTGGGTTGCAATATTTTTAAAAATGAAATTATTATTTAAAATATAAAAAATAAAACATCCCACACTGTAAGAAATTATGCTAATGAAAAGTCTAATGATAACAACTTTGTTTGAAGGGTATTAACTAACAGGTTAATGTTGTTGGGTTTCTTTGACGTCATTCCAGTGAAAATAGTTCATTTGATGTTTCAAAGTCAACTAATCTAACTATAATGAATGCCAAATAATAGTAAAATTATTAATTATTATTATTAAGGCCAATAATAATAAAACGGAAAAAAAGTATAATTGCCAGACTAAATAAAATTGCTACGTAGGTGCGTGTCGTAGATCAAAATTCGCGAAGTCCAAGCAACGGAAACCTAAACTAATTCAAAGTCCACATTCAATCGCTTGTTTTGTTATAATTTCCGTACGAGAGCAAAGAACGACGTCATTGGCTCTCGGCGAAGCGAGCCAATCATATTGCCCGATTTCCTGCCTCAGTTCTATCAGGGTAGGGTTTGTAAATATGCGCCCTGGAGAGGTCTCAAAATCGGTTCCACGAACATCAGGCCATAAAATTTGGTGGGTCATTCACAGGTTCGACTGTACTCACGGGCAATCCGATCCTAGGGTATCGGGTTGAGGTCCAGTCGACTGTGCCCCCTCCTCAACCCGCTTTCAAAACTGGCCCTCCCTGTTCTAATTCCCCTAAAATGACTTCCTCCCACTCTCCCTTCCTCGTTTCCTGGTTTTTCCTTTGGTCGGAGAGTTTCGTCTCCCCTAACCAACTATTGCATTTCAGTTTTATGGCATAGTGGGCCGAAGAAATATTAAACCTGATAAAGATGTAACTTTTCCCCTGGTCTACACCATTTCTCATCGGATTCTTATTTGGACGAAACGTTTCGGCACACTGTGTTGAAAGAAAAACTGATGAATGTCATTTATTTTTATTCTGAATAACGTTATGCCTATAAGTGGTGTGTATTTCGCTAAAATGTCCGGAAAGAAGAAACAATCAAGTACGTTTTATAAGAAGAAAAAAAAGGCACGGATAGCAGCCACGAAAAGCAGGCGTCTATTTTGAAGAAATTCATCAAAATAGAAAATATTGAATCCAGAGAAGGTCTGTCAACAACATTTGAAGGCAGATCTTTAACTTCAGAAAACTTTAAGAACGTTAATATAACCTCTTGTTCGAACCATTAACAAAATTTCCTGTGAATTCAATACCACAGGTAATTTTATTATAATGATTCTAGTATGTGATTTTAAAATTTTAAGAATTAAATATCCATTTGAAAAATATAAATTTTCGATATTGGCAATACTAACATTGTCAATTGTACAAAAATTCTAAATATTAAAATCCCATAAATGAAATTTTAGTTATTTTTTAAAAATCATATTTATCCATTGCTGAGCAGAAATCTTAAAAGTGCGCAATGGGTTAAGTTATATCAAAAGTTGAGTCGGTTTTTTTAAACATTTTTGTGCGCCTTCTGTATGATTATTCAAAAGTACTTAACTCATGATTTTGGTAAGCTAGATAAGAACTATTTAACAAGTTAACTTCTTTACCGGGACCAAGTGCGAATGCATGCAAACTTACAATTACTTGAACCAGAAGAAGTAGAATATTTGAAAACGTCTTAAGTGATTGTGAAGAATCTAGCAATAAACAAGACGACGAAACTAGTTTCCAAACCGAAAATAAAGACAATAGTACTGAGAGTAATAAAGTTTGTTAGATTTTAACATAAGCATTACTCTTGAAATAATAATATTCAAACTTTTTTTTTTGAAAAATCAAATTTGCACGTATAAAGTTCTCATTGCATTTATTTCAATCATCATAAAGTGCCAAACGTTAGAAGAAAACTTGAAAAATTACAAATTATTTCACAGAAATTTTAAATTTTTGTTTCTTGATAAGTTTGTGATTTAAAAAAAATTGTAACACGGCTAAAAAAAAGTAATAAATCAAAGTTTCACATCGATAAGCAAGATATATGGTCAGGACCGGATTATCAAATAGGCAATGTAGGCAACTGCCTATGGGCCCTGCAACTTTGGGGAGGCCCCGATATTATTATTTTTTTAAGATTATTTTCTGGGCTTCTATTTGATTTACAAGAAGTGTGTTCGAGAACTTACTGAACTTAAAGATCTAGTGTCGTTTAAATTCAGAACATTATTCTTGGAATATTTTCAATGTTTTCGAATCGGTCTTGGGATACTTTGTATTAGAATATTCAAATTGTATTAAAAAGTTTTGTAATTTTTTGACCATTTCATTTAAAATTACTTTTACATTTCAATTTTTTTATACTCGAGATTTAAAACTTTTTTTTGAAGATTACCCGTAAAGAAATGTTTTATTTCAGTTTGTCATATTGTTTATTGCTCAAAAAGTTGGGGTGGGACCTAAAACTTACTTGCCTGTACCGCTCTCCTAAGCGTAAAAAGCGTATCTCATTTTTTTTCAATCTCAGATTTTTCCTACCTGGTAATGTTTGAGAGCTGCCCGACATTATTACTAAGCAGTTAGGCCGTTAAAAATAGCAGAAAACCACTAAAGAATTATGTGTATCTTATAAAATTAACACAGTGGGTTTTTATGACTCTACCAGTAACTGTTGCTACTGGCGAGAGAAGTTTTTCGAAACTAAAACTGATTAAAACATATTTGTGATCTAGCACGTAGCAGGAGCGACTATTTGGTTTGACAACCATATCAATTGAACGGGACCTTCTGTAGAAAATTGTTATTGAGAATATTATGAAAGATTTTCCAGATAAAAAGTGTAAAAAATCATATATTTTTAAAATAAATTTGCTCAATGCATTATTTTATTTTCTGTAAGACTACTTTATATTCTGAAATTAAAAAAATCTGCCCATAACATTATTAAGCCACATTTGCAGGTAAAATATGCATATTTCTAAGTAAAATTTTGTTGGACATTTAAAATACAGACAATATAGAATTTAAAAATTACGTTGGTTGGCGGGGGGAGGGGGGATCGCCAAATTGTTGTCTTGCCCGGTTGATAAAATAACTTCGGGCTGCCTCTTCTTGCTAATAGCATTATTTTCAATTTTATTGAAAAATGGGAAGTTATGGATTTAGAGTCTCTTAGCGATCACAGGTATGTCAGTGTGCAACTGGATTTTGATGTTCCTAATATCAATGATTTTCATTTTAAAACCACGTATAACAAACCTAAATTTGTTAAAATTTTTCAAAAGTTGCTGCCAGATTTGTACAGTAAACTTGAAAATGTAAAAAACCGTGTTTCTTTGGATTTGTTTTGCAAATTTTTTGTTGATAGTGTTTCTGAATGTGTATATAAATCACATCGTAAGAAGGCTAAAGGTAGGCTTCCGAGGAAGTTTTCTTTCTGGAACCCTGAACTTACAACATTAAGGAACAAAGTAACGGCTTTGTACAAAAAATATGATATTCTGAGGAAAACTGTTGTAGATGGTCCAGAGGTCCAGGCTGCGGGCTCTCTTTATAGAAAAGAAAGAGCTATTTTTAAAAGTAGCTTATTATACTTTAGGACTTTAGCTTGGAGGAACTTCTGTATTCAGCATAACGATTTGTTTTTTGGCAGAATTAGTGTTATTGCAAATTTTGTTGATTCTTACAAGTTGATTGAAAATTATGTTTTTGTAGATTTTATATGAGATATTAGTGTTCCAAAAAATAAATTTATTGGCGTTAAATTTGGATTCGTTTCTTATGTCGTGAATGTCAATTTTTAAGTCGTTTTTGTGGTCTAAGCATAAATCAAGAAAGATCGCTGGAGATTGATTGTTGCTGGTTTTAATTAGTTTGAGTTATTCTGGGTAGATGTTATTGCAAATAGAGCTGAAGTCTTGAAAATTACAAATTATAATATCGTCAATAAAACGGAAGGCAGAGTGAAGGTTTAAAACGAAATTTCTTTCGAAGAAATGAAGAAAGAGGTTGGCTATTTGCAATAACACTAATTCTGCCAAAAACAAATCATGCACTTAAGAAATAGCCTCAGCATTAATAAAATTCCCCCCTCACTTTACGAACCTCTGATTAATGGATTTCTGATGTAAGTAAAGGATTGCTTATCAGAGAGATATCGACGCGAAGTATAATCTTCGTGGTAGGGTCACTTAAGTCAATAATTTCAGATATTTTACCTCGAAAACGCATCTTTTAAACATTTTTCGCTGGTTTCTCATATTTTGCTGATTTCTTCCACTATTTCTGTACGCTTTCTATCTCGTTATCGCTCTTCCATTTAATCTTCATCGCTCCCAACATACTACACTCCCTTGGCAACAGCCAAAGTTAAGCGCGAAAACTGTTACTCGATACCCTGTTCAGACCCCTTCAAAGCCAGTCTGTACCATGACCCTCCGCAAACACTGCCACGTCAATATCCGTTCTTCTGGTAAGTAAAATATTTATTCTTACTCTTCTCTAATGTTATCACATCGTACTTCTGTTTTAATTATTAAAATCTTCTCTCTCTGTTTTTTGGTTGGTTTGGCATTAGGGATGAAAATAAGGGTTTTAGGCCTTACGGCATAACTGATTGCAAGAAAATGTCAAACTTTTTATATTTAGCAATTCACAATAACTTCATACCCTGAATAAACGTTATTGTGCTTTTATTGCGTTTTTCATTTCACGTTTTATACTCTTTCATTTTGCGATTTATACTCTATGTCTATATATATATATATATATATATATATATATATATATTATTGTTATGCAAGTAATCCTTTGATTGAGTTTCTGTTTTTATTATTATTATTATCCTTTTTTGTTTCTTGTGTTTTACAACGTTGGCTTTGTTTTCTAGCAACGTTGCTGCTTTCGTGTTGTATGTGTTTTTGTTTGTATTTGTGTATGTTTTTGTCTGTGTTTCTGTGGTTTTTTTTTTTTTTGCACGTAGCTCTGTAATCCATACCTTACAAATATTGTAACTTTTTTCTTTCATGACTGGTCTGACTCCTCCCTATCGATCCTTGCTGACTCTAAACCCTTTGGGTGAGTCGGTCGGCGTGGGTTATGTATTTATGTCGTACATGTCAGGAACCACTTCTGAATCTAAACATTTTTTGAAATATACAAGGAAGTGTAATTCTTGCTTCCAAATGACGTCATTTGGGGCAACGACGATTGCTGGTAAAATATTTATTTAGCTAAGTAACTTCAAGGTGAATATCATTTCATTAATTGTCTTTAATTCAAAATAACTAATGCCAAATATAATATAACTAATTTAAACAATGTACGAAACTTTTGATATTTTGTTTTGCACTCAGAATCAATCATATATTGCATGTTTTCATAGTTTTAGATAAGTTTCCTTTTGTATGTGAATATATTTCGATATGAGTTATGATAAGTTGTTAAATGGATTTTTTGAGTTTTAATACTTTACAGATATGAAGTTACTTTGTGTCAGTGTGTACAGTATCACTTATTAATCCCTACAATATAGTATTACTATTATTATAAGATTGACGAACCAGCTGTTCGCCACAGGCTGCTAGTTGAAACTAGGAATAATACTTTGGAATACTAGGAAATACTTTTCTGCTAATTATTTGCCACAAATTTCCGAAGTAGCTAATATCCAATCGGTATGAATCAGCCTTGAAAAACCACGAAAACTCTATGGGACAAATCTAATTGAAATTATCTTCCACTCCCCAGGTTGCTCGGCGCAACCTGGCCAAATACTGGCCTTTGCGCCATAAACCCTGAAACAAACCAAACCCACTCCCCAGGACACAAATCTTTGAAACGGACATCTCTTTGAAATGAACTTCCACTTTCTGTCACAGATGAGGTTTTAGTCATCAAATCTCTGTAATATAAAACTAATTGTAATTTTGTCTGGTTTCCGGGTTGTAAAGTCTGTGTCCTTTAAATTTCAAACACTTTATAGAAACAATTTTAATTTTTAAAAATCTTGGGAATAAGAGATTAAAAGGAACGAACTTTTCTTAAATATAACTAATTCATTCCTTAATTTTGCACCCACTGGTAATCGCTCCCAGGGCACGTGCCCTGCCTGCCCCACCGTAGTCAAGCCACTGCGTGGCCAAATCTTCTCTGTAAAATGTGAGTTAGAGTCTATTCTTTGCATGGCCAAAGTCCAAAGCTAGTTGGTCTTGCCTTTCCGCAGAAATTCGAAAAGATGTGAAAATCCAAAAGTTCCCGGATACTTTTGATCATATATTAGAATTTTTCAAACCTCATTTTCATTTTTTGTAATAAACTTTTTACAATATCTAGTTTTTTTGTTTCCTTTTTTAAGTTTGTAATCTGTCCAATTTAAAATGTTTGATACTATGTCATAAATTTTGATTTTGAGTGCAAAGTATTCGATTTATAGTTTAATGTACCAAGTGTAAGTATATCTAATTTTATTGCAAATTACTCGAATTATAGTTCCATGTAGCAAGTGTAAAGTATTAAATTTATAGTGCAAAGTATTCGAATTATAGTTCCATGTACTAAGTGCATACTATCTAAACTAAAGTGCAATTATATATTTCCCATATTTTTCAAGTATAATATAAATAGAATTTATTTTTATCTATATATTTCTAACGTGTTAAAAGTTTTACACAAACAATTGTTTGAATTCCTTATTTGAGCACTATTTACCTAAGTGATTAAAGTTAAAGTTCATAAAAATTTCTATGAAAGTTTAGCACAATTTGCTTAAAACTTTCGAAGTGTTTTTATTCAACTTGTTTTATAACCATTTTTTTAAAAATATATATTACATGGTTCGTACACTCAAGAACCAAAAAATTTTAAGGACTTTTCAAGGAATGTCAAAACATACACATAATGCAGCACGCCGCAAGTTACAATGGTGGTTATGGAATAAGCTTCATTCATAAGAAAACGTCACATTTCCTGCATATTTAAAAGAATTCTTATTAGTTCGTTTAAAGAACGGTAGAGCATAATTTGAATTCAACAGACATTTTATTGTTAGAGATTTTTTAAATATAATTTTAACCTAGAAATGAACGAGCATTCTGAAATTAAATTACATATTTCTCAATACAGTTAAACCTCATTAACGTGAATACGCTTAATAAATTACTGACAGCATGAACGGTCAAAAGTCAAAATATGAAAAAGTTTATATATGGTACTAACTCTGTTCTGGTGCCAATACGACATGAATGTCCATTTGTTTTTCTTGCCTCATCATATTGAGACTATGAATGTCCATTTGTTTTTCTTGCCTCATCATATTGAGACTATGAATGTCCATTTGTTTTTCTTGCCTCATCATATTGAGACTATGAATGTCCATTTGTTTTTCTTGCCTCATCATATTGAGACTATGAATATCCATTTGTTTTTCTTGCCTCATCATATTGAGACTTTCATCAAATAGCAACACAAAATTCTTTTTGTTTAAATTTTCTTGCAATAGATTTTCCAAATAAGGTGCGATACTAAATGCTGCATAATATGCAGTTTTTTTTCTCCGCACGAAAATTTTGATGCGATGGCACTATCGATGCGATGAAGCATTTTTTCAGTGTCCTCATTCGCTTTATAAGAGCCGTGATTTTTTACAGTCTTTCAAGTCCACAAAATTTCAGCATCTAAGACATCGTTTTTAACTACATGAGATTCAATATTGCCAATATTTGAAGTTGTAGATGCGACAGATAACGATGGTGAGTGCTGTGGTTGATGTATGCTTTCTGGGGTATTTTTCTATATACCTTAGTGAGAGTTTTAATTCTAAAAGGGTTGTTAAGGTATGTGACTGCTCTAACTTCCTCGTTTTGGTGAAAATTAGCGAAATTTGTTTTATTTGTTCAATTGGTAGGCCATAAATTTAGGTATCTAAAAAAGCTTTCTGTTTGTTTCTACAATTACAAGCAAAGATATAGTACAAATAATAAACCGGAAGTGACAATTCTGATACAAGAAGTGGCAATTTATAGAACCTTAAAACTACAAACAATTAGTTTTAACAACTATTTTCTAATTCTTAAGCAATATACTGTCTAAAAATATATATTTAAGCTTCCTTCGCTTTTTACTTTCTCGTATACGAAGAGAAAGTATTGTAATCGTTAAAAAATTCGAACTCGAGATTTTGACGAATCTCTACGTCTTAGACCTCCCTGAGTCCGGAAAACACAATTTTAGAATTATGTCTGTCTGTGAACACGATAATTCGAAAACTATCAGAGATACATTGATGACATTTGGTATGTGATTTTACACATAATCTGTAGGTTTCTATCAAATTTTGGGCAAATTCCATCAACAGGAAATCTCTCTGTCTGACTGTCCGCAGTCATGTGAACACTATAACTCAAAACCTTGAAAAGCCGGATGGATAAAATTTTATACAGTTTTATCGTCATGAATGTTGGTCCGTATAAAATTTTGGGCCAAATCCGTCAAAGGGTTGACTGTCTGTCGGTCTGTATAATTTACTTTTGAATAGAAACCGTTATTTCTACGCGCATTCGTACTGGAAGCAATCTTCTGTGCACGCGAATGGAGCGAATTACGTCAGTTTATCCTTGAGCCGGTAAGAGCGGGAAATCGGTAGGCATCTCTTTGAATTTGATTCTTTACCTAGATATTTTTCAATCACTATAATGAAAAATCTTCTGATAGTCATTGGTTTGTGGGTAATAGTAGGTTCGAATTTTTTTAGCTACGCGGGGGAAGGCGAAACGGCACATTTTTTGGGGAAGCATACGAGAAAGTTTAGGGAAGAATACTCCCTCTGGTTTTTATGGGTTTTTAAAGTCTCTCTTTTAAAAAAAATTTAACACAACAGCTACTACAACAGTTAAAATTATATTTAGGCGCTCATATTGCAGTCTTAGAATTCAATGACGTGTTCATAAGTATTTTGAAACATAAATTTATCTATTGGCGCTTAAAATTACATGGACATTGGGAAAAAGCTAGTTCATATACCGAGACATCAGCCTCTACATACTACACAAAATCATTCAGAAAAAAATCTAAAAGAACACAAAATTAGTTTAAAATCAAGCAAAAGTGGTTTTGATTTACAAATATGGTGAGTTTTAAGATTCTAAATTGAGTACACAATTTGTATACTTCTTCTTGATTACGGGGCACCTCGCCCCTGGTCAAGGAGACGAGTACAATTTTTATACTATATTAGAATCTGAGAAATTGTGTTTTTCGATATTTTTCTTAACGGCAAACTTCATTTTGGAAAAAAAAATTAAGGTATTCAAAAGATATTTGTCCAAAATGTTTAATTTGTTTCTACTATGTTTTGAACTGAAAAACAACTTCTCTGCCGATATTTATTCATTTTAATGATTTTAAGTGGAAAAAATTCAATATATATATATTTTTTAAATTGAGTTTCTTCACGAAGTTTTGAATACTTACAAAACTTTTAGAGGTACTAGAAATCTTTTAGTTCATAACACAGCTAAGCATGTTACCTATGTACTTTGCAAAATTGATAAAATGTATTTAATAGAACTTGTTATAGGAGGTTTGGCGTAAGTGCAAATTTTCATTAAAATTTTTCTAAAAATTGCCGATATTTTGAAAGTCAATGAAATTTTCAGTGAAATTGCATTGGAATTATCAGTTTTATAACTCATTTTAATTAAAAACATGCAAGTTTCATCAAAATTTTAAGAATTATAAAAAAGAAATCCAAAGGTAGTAACATACCTTAAAGAATATATTTTAATACCTCCACACATTTAGTTCGAAAAGTTAAAATATGCTAATAAAATTTCATGCCGGTTGGTCCTTTTGTTATATGTATTTTAACGTTCCTCCCCAAAGGAGAGGGAAAGGGTTCCTTACCCATTCAAGTACTTTTAGTAGGCCAGTAAGGAACATGTGCACCAAGTTTCATCAAAATCGGTTGAACCGTTGGAAATCAATGTTAGAACACACACGCTTTGAGTTTTAAGTTTCAAATTCTTACAGAAATATTGAAACAATCATTGGACATACACAGAAGTGCTTTTTAGATAATTTATTGTGAAACTGTTGTAGCAACAATAGGTTGTAACTGGTTACAAATAATCAAATTGAATGCGGAAGGTTACAATTATAAAACTTGTGAAAAAAGAAAATGAAATTCTTCGCACTTCTGTACACATATGTTAAACATTAAAAAACTTTAAACTGTGTTAAATTTTTATTCCGCTAAATATCTTCCTAGTATGGGTGGTAAAGACCACTGTGAAAGTACAAATTTCTTGAAAGTCCATTTTGAAGCTTGCTGTTGCTGGTAACCAATATATTTACGTCGAATGCTTCGTCAGTTTGCTAAAGAGCCTGAAAATTTTCTGGTCGTAGATTGTCTCTTTGTAGATTCAAAAAGGGCTCAAATCGTGGCGGGAGTTTCAACTGTTTTATTCCATCCGGCAGCCATTGTTTGGAATTATAGAGACTCTTTCGAACCACTGACCTGCAATATTGAGTTAATGACCGAGGTTCTCGACACGATACGGTTTGACGAATCGTCTCCTCGTAAAAGCTGTGGGCCGCACTCATAACCTCGGCGGGGAACACATGTTCGTACGCGTCCTTCATCTCCTGGAGAGAAACGAAACAATCTGGAATCGAGCTCCATACCAAACGTAGGGCTTCAGAAGCTTCTGGGAGATCATAAAGCTCACTGTAAATTGGAAAATATGCGTGGTGTTGAAAAATGTACATGATTTGCAGCATTCGATAAAGTCTTAATTTACTCATGTGCTTTTCGGGCCTGCTCAGTTCTTCCTTCACATTTTCTAGCCTAGATAAAAAGAAACAATGAAAAATTAATATCATAACAGGAAAAGTTCAAACAGACTTTCGAAGTAACATACAGGACCGGCCTTTCGCCGATTGGACTGATTGTTCACAATAGGAACCCGCGCCAAAATACTATCTATTCTCCGCTAATTTCGGTGGCGTAACTAGGGAGAACAAGGCAGAGTAAGTGCCCTGAGTGCCATTAGCAGAGGGTGCAGAATTGAGACTAAGAATTTAATAGAGTTATCTATTTGTTTTATTCTCTCCTAGGAAGGATACAAATACAAAGCATTGTAAGCGACATGAAATTCCAACTCTAAATTTTAGCCCACTCTGTACGTGTTAAATCTCCCCGAGTCTGAAAAGACCATTTTATGGAATAACGACTGCCTTGTCGGTCTATCTGTAAACACAATAACAGAAAAATGCTGCTAGCTAAAAGAATGAAATGTGGTATGTTGACGGAATACCAAAATTTTTGGTTTCCAACAAATTTAGATGAAATCATGTGCCAGAAAAGTCTGTGCATCCTTGTACATGTGAACAAAATCTATATATATAATTCTCTTACGTGGCGACAAAAAAATGTCGAATTTCTTAATCGTCGTTTGGCAACAGCTCGCAAATTTGATTTGTTTACATCCGCGGCGCGGAAAGTCCGAAGCCGATTCGTGTGATCACGTTTATTGAAAACTATTTTTAGTAGTAGGAAATTTGTAAAAATAATGAATTTAAGTCGTGCTGTCGGATATATTATCCGAAATGACCAAAAGCGAACTGAACGGGAGTCCACATAATATGCAACAGAATTACCAAGAGGCAATGGCTATGGTACGCAAGTTTGGTAAGCCAGATCTGTTTCTGACCTTTACTTGCAACCCATCTTGGTTTGAAGTTTTAAATTGCATGGAGGGAGTACAACGTCCTGAAGACCGACCTGATATTATTATACGTGTATTTAATATGAAATTAAAAGAACTTTTAGAAGATATTTGCAAGCATGGAATATTTGGAACTGTGTTGACCTATATTTATGTTATTGAGTTCCAAAAGCGAAGTTTGCCTCATGCCCACATTCTTCCAACATTAGATTCAGAAAGCAAAATTCGCACTGAAGATGACATTGACAAGTTTGTGAGTGCAGAACTTCCATATCCTTGCACTGATCTTAGACTCTTCCAAATTGTGACAAAATGCATGGTACATGGCCCATGTGGAACTATAAATATAAATTCTCCATGCATGAGAGATGGACAGTGCTGCAAAAGTTTTCCGAAACAATTCAAGGATGATGCAGAGGAAAATGTTAATGGATACCCTATTTATCGCAGAACAGCCACTGAACCTGTCCAAGTAGGGAAATATTCCATCGATAACAGATGGGTTGTCCCATATAATCCTTGGTTGCTTAAAAAATTTAATGCACATATTAATGTTGAAGTTTGTGCCTCAGTTAAAAGTGTCAAATACTTATATAAATATGTATACAAAGGACATGATGCAGCCTAGGTCAAAATACAAAAAGAAGGTGCTCTGGATCATGATGAAATTTTAAGTTATGTTGAAGGTAGGTATGTTAGTACACCTGAAGTCATGTGGCGTTTAAATGAATTTAATTTGTCGCATAAATCTCACACTGTAGTGTGCTTAGCTGTGCATTTACCACAGCAACAGCCGATTGTGTACCAAGACGGTCAAGAAGCCCAAGCAATTGAACGAGCTGCTTTAAGAAAAACAACACTAACATCATGGTTTGAACTAAACAAAAATGATCCTTCAGCTCACAACATTTCTTACTCAGATATTCCACAATATTATATGTTTGATAAGAGTACCACAAATTGGAAGAAGCGACAACGTGGTGGACAAAATGTTATTGGGAGACTGCCAGTAGTTAGTATACTGGATACTGAGAGGTACTATTTGTGGATACTACTAATGCGCAAGTCTGGAGCCATTAGTTTTGATGATATTTTGACCGTAAATGGATTAAGATGCATTACATTTCAACAAGCATGTCAGGAGTATGGACTTCTTCGAGCATGACCAGCAGTGGCATGATGCTTTGAATGACGCTGCACAATTTCAATCTCCGAGACAGTTGCGCATGCTGTTCGCAATGATTTGTGGCTTTGGAGAAGTGGAGGATGTTCCAGATTTATGGGTGCAACATCAAGTTTCACTTTGTGAGGACTTTGTGCATCGTTATTCTGAGCAGACTGGACCTCACTATGCACTTGCAGATATTGAGGAACTGCTTACATCCTACAATTTAAGTCTCCAAAAACTGCATCTACCAACTGTAGATTTGCCTGCAAGTGTTTTGGAGAGAGCGAACTTTGATGTTGTGGAAGAGCAGGCTAAAGCTAATAGTTATACTATTCAGTTTAATAGTGAACAGCGGAATGTTGTGGAAATATTATTAAGTGCAGTGTACAACAACGCTGCAGATACACCCAAGTGTTATTTTTTAGATGGTCCTGCTGGGACAGGAAAAACTTTTGTTTATTCAACTTTGCTTCACACAATACGTGGTAGAGGTGATGATGTTATTCCTGTTGCATCTACAGGTATTGCTGCAACTCTATTAATAAGGGGGAGAACAGCCCATTCTGTTTTTAAAATTCCAATTGATTTAAATGCAACGTCTACTTGCAATTTGAAGCCTAATACAAAAGAAGCTGACATGTTACTGAAAACAAAATTAATTGTGTGGGATGAAGCACCCATGACACATGTTCATGCTTTCTTAGCTGTTGATAGACTTTTACAAGATCTCACAAAATGTAAAGAACCGTTTGGGGGCAAAGTCATTCTACTGGGTGGGGATTTTCGCCAAGTTCTTCCAGTAATTTTAAGAGGTTCAAGAACATTAACTGTTGCCAGCTCCTTGAAAAAAACACGCTCTTTGGTTGAAATTTCATAAGTTATATCTGACAAAAAATATGCGTGCCCTTGAATCTGAAAGGGATTTTGGTGCTTGGTTGTTGGACATTGGAGAGAAAAAAAGTGGCTCAACGATTCAGTTGCCTTTGCAATGCTACCCTTCAATACAAGACCCTATATATCAATTGTGCAGTGACATAGATTTTTCCAGTGTGACCCCACAGGAGCTTAAAGATCGAGCTGTCCTTACTGTTAATAATGAGCGATCCATGGAAATCAACAATAAAGTGTTGGAATTTATGCTGGGAAATGAAACTGTTTATAAAGCAGTTGATATGATCATGAGTGAAGATCCTCAAGATCAATTGACATTTCCTGAAGAATTTTTAAATTCTTTGACACCAACTGGTTTGCCTCCATATGAGTTAAAGTTGAAAATAGGTTGCATTATAATGCTGTTGAGAAATTTATCTCCCTCTAAAGGATTATGCAATGGTACACGCCTAATTATCACAAAATTGCAGCAAAACGTTATTCAGGCAAAATCCATTGATGGTACAGAGACGTTTCTCATTCCCCAAATCCCTTTGATTCCATCTCAGACTAACATGCCTTTCAACCAAAATGTGAAATATTTAACTGTGTTTATGAGGAAGTTTTCTGTGATTGATTGTCAAGTGTATTTTTTTGCATTACATTTTTAATTTGTTTCAATGTTGTATATTATTTTATATCTGAGTGGATTGAATATACCTGCTTTGATACAATTTTTTTTGTAGAGCACAGTCTTCAATGTTGTATATTATTTTATATATGAATGTATTGAATATGTATATACCTGCTTTTGTACAATTTGTTTTCGTAGAGCACGATCTTTAGAATCTGTTTCTGTGGTAGCTCCAAAATGTGAAATATTTAATTGTGTTTATGGGGGAGGTTCCTGATGCTTTCACTATATAAAAAACGGCCCTTTTCAGGGCCAAAAAATTTTATTCCTTCGTTATTAAGGTGAAAGCATTAAAAGGAAATCAGCTTTACTTTGCAAGTTTTATTTGAAGAAAAATATCTTTTTTAAAGCTAAAAAATTTTATTCTCTGCTGATTTAAGTTAAAGCATCAGAAGCAAAATAAAGCTGATTCATATATATATATATATATGAAGATTTTAGAATAACTTCTAGGACACGCAGTGTTTTCATTATAGCGAGCGAAGCGAGCAGGGTTTGCGTAGCAAACCTGGGAGGATTGCAACGCAATCCTTCTGGGGGTTGGCGAGCTTTAGCGAGCAGGGGGCAGAGCCCCCTAGTAGCATAAAAAAGCAAAGAGCTAGAAGGATAACACACTAATATCCTATAAAATTTAGGATATTGTTCGATCATCAGAATTGCAGGTCTGAATCAAATTTAGGTCTCAGTTCGAAGAAAAGAACACATACAAGATGCATAATCATTTTTTTCACTATATTGCGAAGCACAAACTACGCCATATTGTATTAGTAAACGAGAAAATCAAGCGGAGGACACTTTAGACGTTTTCTTCTTATTCTTTAGAACTAAAACTTAAAAAAAAAGGGTGATATTTGTTTTTCCAATCGGGCCCTTCACCTCCAAAGGCCGGCCCTGGTAACATTCGCCTGTGACTTCAGCTCCCTTTGCAATTATTTTAAGAACAATCATCGTAATATTTCGAACAGTGCCATAGTTTTGTTTAGTTTTATTGACGTCCCGTTCCGTTGTCAGATGTCGAGGATACCACCAACAGATAGGTTTGTTATCATCAAAGAGTAATGATTATATTTATTTTAAAAAGTTATCCTTTTACGTTATTAGAGTTGAAATTAATTCTTTAACTAGGGATGGTTAGTCAGTTAAACTCGATTCAAACAACTCCTGTTAATGACTTATGACCTCATTGATCCTTGTAGATATACCATTGAATTTGGCTCAGATATCGCCCTCCATTCTCTCGCATTTGATTAATCTTATACAGTGTTTCTGACATTAAATATTTTTCTAATTCTTCGCTTAGAAGAATTTTAGAGCTCCCCTTGCTCTCACTTCTTATCTACTGTTACGGACTTCGAATGATTTTTTTCGTCTGTATATTTTTTTGGCACTTTTCTTGATGGCAATTTCCAATTTAATCTGCTTTGCTTTTTCGAAGAGTATGCCTCAACGCTTTATGTCATTGAAAACGATTATAAAATTTTCCTTGAAATAAAACGACAGAAAGTTAGTAGTAAAAATTTCGTAGGGAAAAATTGGTTCTTCTAACATATTGAAATTGGATGAAACTAAACACACAAAATTCTAATTTTCTATGTGTCTTAAGGATATCAAAACTTTATGAAAAGTTAAACTTG